>PVJA010004344.1:32471-86986 GCA_004027025.1 Myocastor coypus
AAAAAAAAAAAAAAAAAAAAAAGGAAACAATGAAAGGAAAAAAAAGCAAAGGTAGGGGACTTTATATCTCAAATCTATCCTGCTTGGCTTGATTTAGCCATGCTATTTTAGGTTACCTTTCTTATCCTTTTTTCTTTTTTCCTTTTACTTTCTTTTCTTCCTCCTCCTCCTGCTCTGCCTCACCTTTCTTCCTCTTCTTCTTCAATTTCTAATATACAAGGCAAGGGACTGGCTCAGGAGACACACCAGCAGCTGGGAGAGCTGGCTGGCTATCATGTTAAGTCCTTGATTTTTGTTTTGCTTAATCTAGTGATGATTTTAATTTCAGAGTATGAGACATTCCCCTTTCTTCCAATTACCTGTGTTTAAGTTGTATTTCTCTAAGTAGCTCTGAAAGTCTCTTTCTCTATTCAGCCATACTATCTCCATCCTCACTGAAAGTTTTTTTTTTTTAACTGTTGATTTTTGTAATTCACAGTTTATATCTTTCTTATGTTTTCTGTTTCTTAAACTATTTTATTTTTATTTGTCCAATTAAAATTATGTCCTTTGGTTCATTCTTTTTCGTGGTCTACTGGAAAGACAAATTTTCACTCCTTAATGAAGTTACACTATTTGTAAAATACCTTGCTGAGTGGCTCGGTTCATACCATAGACTCATGAAAATGATAAGAATCTATGGCCTCTGTTGTATGTCTTCAGCAGTGAATAAAGGTAAAGGTTGCTTTTTTTCTCTCTCTCTCTCTCTCTCTCTCATTCTCTCTCTCTCTCTCATTCTCTCTCTCTCTCTCTTGAATTAAACACAGGCTTTGGGAAAGGAGGGGCTTTATGCTTTTATTTCTATTTTTTGTATTCTTACCCTCTTTAGCTTCACATATCCACATTATGAAGCAAAATCTAATCCAGAATTCACTGTTCAGTCAGGATTTGAGTTCTGCATTGCTGACTGGTTTACCTTCTTTTTTTCTTTTCAGTATTAACCTTCTTTTATACATAATGCTCAGGATTGTTAGCTATGTGTGCTAGAAACACAGGAAAAATTGCATCTTTTCCACTTTTGAAAGAGTATAATTCCTTCAGCTATGCCATTTTTTTTCTTATAAATCTCTTACAGCCAGCAGGCATACATTTCAACTCATTTGTGCTAGTGATGTTATTTTAGCAAACATATCTTGGTAGCAGTTATATATCTAATTAGCTGCATTAATTGAAATCTACACTGAGATAATAATCAATGTTTTAAATTGTTGAAATTCTCCAATTCAATCATCTTGGAAAAGGGTAGATTTTGACAAATCTTGTCACTAAGTTGTTCTATAATCTGGGTAGTGAAAAAAGGTAGTTCTTGATTTAAAAAAAATTTTTTTCCTTCTAGTTACAGCACAACCAATATAGGTTAAAAATGTAACTTATTAATTGATCGTATAGGGGCTCTATAAGACCTTACAGGGGCTCTATAGGTGAAGTTCATATGTGATAAGCACTGTGAGCTCCTTATCTCATCATCTATCTCATCCCTTCCACCCCTTCACTACACAAACCCACATTTAGAGAAAACTCTATGGCAACATTGTAGAAGAAAAAAAGTAGAGGAAGTCAGGTTCTAATAAGTGGAGTTGAGAAAATTAAACTGACCAATAGCCTATGATTTTTCCAATGATCAACAAACGTTTTGTTGATTTGTAAAAATTTGGTGAAGGGAAAGAAGTACATTGAGAAGAATGACAAGTGTGAGATTTTGTGACATGATGTCAACTGTCTCTTTCTTCATGCTTACATGCAGTCAAATGATTTATGTGCAGAGAACATCTAATTGTGATAAAAAAAATTCACACTTCTTTTAAACAAGTTAATTTCTTATAAAAAGGGAACAGTCTTTATGTGTGTATCTCTGGCTATTCAAGTGTACAAGTAATCAATGTTTTTTTTTTTACCATAAAATAACTATTTCATATATAATTTACAAAAGGTGATGAATTTAATGGCATCTTTTCATATTTTTTTATTCTTCTGCATTTAAATTAACAACATCCTGGTATTCTAAGTCCTACTATAAAAAGGCATCATTGGATGATCCCTCCTATATTTTTAGTTACGTCCAGAGACTATTTCACTCATATGTTTTAGATTTTTTTCTTTCCCACTTTAATATTCATAATATCAGAAATAATATAATAACACAGTCCATGTACTTAAACTCACACTAAAGACTCTGTTCACTAATAGCTGCTGAATGATGGATGCATGGCACATAACCCTAGTTCCCTATGAGGAAATTCAAAAATCCATCATTTTCTAATGTCTCCAGGTTGACAGACATTCTGTAAAACACAAACCAAAAAAAAAAAAAAATGGAAAAAGAAGTGTTGGACACAGCACTGAACTCAGGGGAGGTCCTGTGTGTGGGGGGATTTTGGTATCTTTATGTTTCACTTAAGGCAAAAGTGTCATGTAAGGGGAAGAATAAGTCCGTAAAGAATTAGGTTTTTCAAAAAAAAAAAAAAAAAAAAAGGAATTGGAAAAGAAATTCCCTGTCAACAGAACCCAAAAGAAACCAGATGTTTCCTTAGCACACCCTATAACCCAATTTTAACTGTATTGTACTGTCCTAACAAAATATCAGCAAGGAAGGGACTTACAAGCAGCACAGAGTCTGGAGGGTAGGGGCGACATTATGGAGGTTCCTGTAGAAGGAGTGTGTCATGCAGGCTTTTCCTTAGACACGGGTGCTTCTCAATGTGTCCTCAAATGATGGAGGGGCAAGAGGCTCTCAGACTTCTGTTACGTGGCCACTGCCTTCTGATCAGATGTTCCCCTTGATACATGCACTGCCCAGGGAGTCAACTTCCTAACAGTGTACTATGAAACTGAGGGTTAGGATTTCAATGAATACATTTAGGGTGGACATGGGCCAGACTGCTGCAGCCCAATAGGGTCACGTCTACTTCACTGAGCATGGCCTTGTTCTTTTGTCTTGCTCTCTCTCTCTCTCTCTCTCTCTCTCTCTCTCTCTCTCTCTGCTTCTTTCTTTTTGCCATCCTTGAGGATAGTTTTAGATGATGTTGTAGTTTCTAATCCATTTCTTCTCAGGGTCTTGGCCTAGCTCCTATCTCCTGAACAAGTGGTTAGTGAATGGTTTCAATAAAATAGACTATGGTTTGGGGGTCTGCTCAAAAGATCACATCAGATCTCTCTCTCTCTCTCTCTCTCTCTCTCTCTCTCTCTCTCATTAAGACAAAGAGCTCCACTGGACAGCCAGTATTACCTTGGTTTTGAAACAAAAGAAAGGGATACTGAGGGAAAGCGGAAATTGAGAAGGACCTTGGGAATTGTCTTAGCTACTTTTTCTCATTGCTAGGACTAATGCCAGACACCCAAAATGAAGAAAGGAGAGGTTTATTAACTCACAGTTACTGGAGGTTTCAGTCCATGTTTGGCTGGCCCAAGGTTGAATGGAACAGGGCAGAGAGCATCAGTTTATGTCAGCAAAACAGCAACAATGGCAACAGAGGCAATAGAACAACCAGGGAGCAGAAAGCAACAGCACAAGTCTTTCTCTCTGTCTCTCTTTTATATTCCAATCAGGCTTTCTGTCTTAGGATATCCACCCTAGAGCACACCTATAGTCCCAGCTGTACTCAGACCGATAATCCCATCAGTATTAACATACATAATCCCAGGGATCATGGAGCAAGTCTCAAACTCTAGATCAGTATTAAGTCACATAATCCCAGTGAATTGTGAGTCAAGTCTCAATCTATAGAAGTCCCCCCCCAATGACTTCATGACGCTTTGTGGGGACAACTAGACATAAACCATAACAGGAAGTCAGTTTAAAAAATTCTCCAAGCAGTCAATGTTGCCAACTAAGAAGCACGTTTTATCCCTAAGACTGGCAACTTTACTTCTCTGGAAGTTGATTTTGGAACACACTACATTGCAGCTTTCCTGACACAGCCAGTCTTCCCTCCTTTCAGCCATTTAATCGGTACAGCCTAGTGTCCAACAGCTTCCCACAGCTAATATATACATTTCCTTTATACATAATTCTTATTTCCCACAAAGTAACTCTTTCTAAAAAAAAAAACAAAGTAGTTTCTGTTTTAGAGAGTAAAGTTAATCACTTCTTAATAAATCCTGCTTTGTACAGGAATACTTGTGAAGTACTAACATACAAGTAACAAAATACAGACAGACAGACAGACAGACAGACAGACAGACGGACAGACAGACAGAAAAGCTACAACATTTTTATTAAAACAAAGAATCATATATGGGCCTTAAGATAAAATTGCTGCATGAGGAAGCCTAGCAAAAAAAATTTAGAAGTAAATAAAACATCATTATCCAAAGCCTGGAGATATTAATCGTTGAACCATAATGGAAGCTGACATTTATTGAGGACTCACCACACCTGCCCTTCTGAATCGTTCACATGAACAATGGGAAGCACTCTTTCCATTTCACGAAAGCAATGAAGGCATTTAACGCAGTTGTACAGCAAATGAGCGGCAGGGCGGAGCTGAACATGCTACTGCAAAGTCTTGTCTTAAGTATTATCTGGGTTTAAATATCAGATTGGTAAAATGATTAAATGACTGTAAAAGTCTTCCTGCAGTGAACAGTGGGAAGTGGTACTTGCTAAATTTCATGGTGTTAAGAGAACAAATCCTGAGTTCCTTACAAGCTAAAGGAATGCTAGCAATGAGATGGAACATTAACCAATGAAATTCTATTCTTCAAGTACATTTTTTTAAAAAATTAATTAATTAATTAATTAATTAATTTGCCACAGAGTCTCCCTACATAGCTCATACTCGTAGTGATCTTCCTGTCTCAGCCTCCCCAGTGCTGTAATTACAGGAATGCACTACCATGTGTGGGATTTCAGGGCCCGCATTGCATGTGGTACTGGGAATGGAACATGGCACCTTGTGCCTGCCAGGCAGGCATTTAGACTGCCAAGCTATCCTCCCAACCCAGCCTTGGACTTCATTTAAAAGCAACTGTATACCATTCTACAAAAAAATGTGAAGTAGTTGTATAGTGTTCAAAACTGGAGTGACTTGACTAAAGGTAAATCTGACCTGAACCTCATCTGTGATCAAAGAGGGCACATACAGTGCTTTGCAAGTAGATGGGTATAAATCGTGAAGCAACAGCAAAAGCTATCTCATCTTTCATATTCTCAGATATTTTCCAGTGAGTTAGCAAATTAAATAATAATGTTAATTATTAAGTATCAAATAAATTAATATTTTAAAGAGAGAAAAAATGTGGTAAGTTTTTCTGTTGCATAAAGCTGATGGATTTATTCACATAAATGTAGTTTGTAAATATTTAGTGATTTTCCGAGTTTTATAAAGAGGATGAAATATTAATATGATAAAACACTTCATACAGTTTGTTAATTCTCTGGTACATTATTAAATAGGGTGCATAAAATTCCAAATAAGCATATAATATTTATCAAGGTTAGTAATGAAATTTGATTATTGTTATGATGTGTTTTGATATAGCAGTCTCTATTTTGTCTCATTTGTATTAGTCAATTGAAGTTATGTGTTACTTCTGTGAGTTATTTTTTATATCAGTATATGTGTGTCTTTCCTTGTAGCTATGTAAGTAGCATTATTTTGTTCTTATAACACAATCTTCTTTAAACTCTATTTCAAACATAGTTGAAATGGTTTGTTACACATTATGACCTCGAGAGCTGTAAATCAGTTCTTGTCATCCAGAAAGAAGGAGGAATAACCAGGGACGAGAGCTAAGAATGCTCGTATTTTTCTTGTTTCTTCTGTAGCTGCTTGTATATTCCTTTGTTGGTTGAAAATCAGCTCATGTTAACTGAGTGCTTACTCTGTGCTTCTGTAGCCTTAGCCCACACAGACAGAAATACGCCTTTTGAAATCAATAGTTTGAAAGGAGCTGACAAAATCGGACCTGGGCATGATCCTTGACATTAAAAGTTTATAAGAAAGCAGAAAAGAAAATGGTAAATCCTTGGAAGAACACATGAGAAAATAAGAGAAACTAAACATGTGCTTACCAACCAGTGTAAAAACCAGTACCAAGAGAAACCTAAGTAGGCTTACACTTACGTGTAGTTGCATGCAGGTAGTTGACTTGAAAAGTCACTACACATTTTGGAGGTCACATAGATGAGGCATAGATTGCCAGTTCCCCAGTAATTTTCCTTCAGATAAAACCTCTGATGGTTAGTCATGATGACAACATTTGCTTACATTATTTTTAAGAATGCTTCATGGAAGCCACTAGCTTTTTAGTTGGGCTTGTGACAATCCAATGGGTTATCTTTTGATATTAGAGAACTGAAGGCCCTACCCTAAAATCGTACTGCTCCTGCCATTTTCTGGCCATGCCCCACATGGAGAGCTATGGAGACTGACTACAGGTGGATGCCCCACTGTTTACCTCACCTGCACTTTCCTCAGGCCTGAAACCATTTGAATCATTTCTGAACTGTCCTTGAGGCAAAGTTGTTCTGCCATCACTTGGCCACCATGTGAACGTACTTTTTTGTCTCTGTGATTACTGTGTTGTACAGCTGGCAAAATGTGCCTGGTTTGGTGACAGAACAAGGAAGAACATACCCTGCCTTTTCCCTGTTGCTGTCTTTCATATACAATAGATGTGTCATTATGCAGACAAACTACCAAATATCACCAATTAAGGTTCCTATATGAGCTTACACTTCCTCCCCAGAGCTGATAAATGCTACTGGTCACACTTGGTTGACACCAAGAAATAACTGTTTTCCTCTTGCAGGATGTAGATCTTGCTGAGGTTTAAATTTCCCTACTCCAGTCTTTGGGCAGAAAGTGTGTGGGGAGTGTGTGTGTGTGTGTGTGTGTGTGTGTGTGTGTGTGTGTGTGTGATGATTGATGGAACTGATATAGCCTCCTCTCTTGATTTGGTCATTAAACTAATTAAAAAAATAATTTACTGAGCTACTTAACAAAAATACTCTTCTTGGGCCAGTGAGATAGCTCAGCGGTCTAAAGTGCCTGATTAGGCAAGCTTAGGCAGGTGCTGAGGACAATGGCTGGATCCCTGACACCACATACCACATCAGCACTGCCCTTAGGGTGGACTGAGCCGGGCCCCCCAATTTTTTTTCCTTAGGGCTGGCCAGATACTTCAGTAGGCTAAGTGCTTGCTTCTGCAGGCACATTGATCATGGTTTGATCCCCAGGATGCAGTGCCAGACCCACCCCTGGGGCACACTGAGAGGGTGACTGAGACTGGGCATGGTGGTATGTGCCCAAAATCCCAGCATTTGGGTATTTCAAAATAGGAGGATCATTTCTAGTTCACTCTGTGTAGTGAAGCCCAGTAAACACTGGACTAAAATATATATATATATATATATATATATATATATATATACAAAAAAGAAAAGTATTTTTAATATATATATATATATATATATATTAAAAAATACTTTTCTTTTTTGTGAGTCCTTCAAAAATCAAAGGACTTTCTCTTCGATGACATATGCAAACTAAACCCTATTCTATAAAAGACTAAGAAAAAGTTGCCTTCAAAGTTGAACAAATTTGTTTCATGATCTAATTCTCTTTGTCTTCTTCATTGTCTGGCCATGAGGACTGATCTATAAGGATCTTATTTGAGTAAGAGTAAATTAAAGGGCCGAGGGATTGCATAAGTAAAAATTTAAAAGTTAAAGCAGAGAGAAGTGTCACAGCCAATCACTCTAACAGTACACTAAGCAGATGTATATTAAAAAACAGGATTTGATTAGCTTTGTACTATGTTATGTGCTAGATTTTTAGAGGATTTTTCCAGGTGAATTTTTATCATCATCAGACTCCTCATTGTATAGAAAAGGGAGAGCAACCATAGAGTAACACAGAAATATTCTTTGGGACCAGCACAAAGGCAACTGATGCAGTGAAACTAAGTGAAGAGCCATGCAGAGAGGCGGTGAAGAAGGAAATCAGTAATGGTAGTAAATAACGTGTGTGCCTAAATAATTGACAAAGATTGTGCATCATGAAGAAATAAGGGAGAGCATGCACGAGGGAGACGTGGACCCAAATGGGCTCAGGCAGCATTTCCTAGACTGAGTGTTTCATTTCAGCTCCCGTGTTCTAGAGCAATGTCCTTTTTACACAGGTGAAGAAATGAGGTTCCCCACTTGACAATAACAGAAATTGTATTTTCTCACTACTCAACCCAACAAAGCTTGCTTTTGTGCCACGGGTAGCATGTTGCAAAGGTCCAGTGTTCCAGGGGTTAATTCCCTCCTGGATTAATGACCAGATTCTACAGTTGAGGATGCAGAAACTCACCAAGATTCCTAGTAACTCAAATTCACCTGTGAAAGTAATTAATAAAGATTTAAATTAAATTTCTGACTCCTGTTTATATGCAATGGATCATAACATCATAATAAACTGAAAACATATGATAGAATTTTTCATTCATATTAACCTTTAATCAATACTTGCTTTTCTTTGCTCATATTGTATTTCCTGCACAGCATTTCTCTCCTTCCTCTTGTGCCTCCGATAGTTCTGGCCTATAGACTCTAAAGTGACCACATCTTCTCTAAAATGGATGAAAATGTTATTTCTTTTCTGTCAGTTGTAACACTTGCACCTTGGAACAACAATTGTGTTGAAATTCTAACATATTATCTCAGATTCTTCTCAACAAAATTCTGATGTGGATATTTTACCCCTTTCTTCTACAGAAAGGAACTGCATATAGTCCCAAAGTGCATATATAACAATGTCAAAACAATTTTAAAGTACGGCCTAAAAGATAAAAGGTTTTGAAAGAGAAGTGTCATTAAATGAAAGAACAAGACATAGAGCTTTGGATTTGACCTTCAGAAGTAAAAGAACGTGTTTTATTTGTCTGGTAATTCGGTGACATCATCAAAGCCAGTTGTATCACATATCTATTTCTTACTGAGGTGCACACTCTGTCCTTTAGACATCAGCTGTAATGAAAACTGACAGAAGCTAGTAGAAAGGGTAAAGACAAAATTTCAAAGCCAGTTGTGAATTATAAATAAAGTATAACACCATATATTGAATTGTCACTCCAAATCCCTTGCTCGGTGATGATAAGGAGATCTGCACCTGCTTTAAAGTATAGTATGACCATCATTCACCAGAAGTCAGGCTAAGCCACTTTAGAAAATGACTACTTGAATGGAGGTGCTAACACAGATCCATGTTGGTACCTTTTCCTTAGCATTTCCCACATATTGTCACCTCTCTTGTCTTCACTTTAGGTGAGCCACCAGTTTCCAGATATCAGAAACAAATTGTTATGTATCACTTTCAAGGGATGAAAATTATCCTTTTAAGTTATGGCAACATTGTTACAAACCACACAGTTTATGATTATGACTTACTGGCCCTATATTTTATGTGCATTTTTGCATACGTGGTCATGTGTTACTGCAGATTTATCAGCAGTCCTTCATTACAAATTTTCTGGTCTGAGTGAAAAAATGTTGAAGTCTCTGTGAGGGTAACCTTGAGAATCTGTGTCATACATTCCTTATGCAGAGACAAAATTAGTTCATTTATTCCTGCTTATGGGTCCACAAATTTTCATTTCAGTTTAATGCATTTCTTAGAATAAATAATGTGAATATATTCTGACTAAAGTAATTTCTATCAAAAATATCAGAATAACAACATTAGCAAATGAAATAGTCTGCTTATTCATAGAATTTTAAGTCACTTATTTGCCTGTCCTTTCATAAGTTGGCGCTCATAAAATTGAAGATGCTTGGATTTCAGTTTCCATTTTGACCTGCTAAATGCAACACAGTACTGTGATATGCTCAAAAGAGAAAGCCACTTAACCCTAAAGCGACCAGGCTCTTGCTTCTGTGCCACCCACTGCCTGCAGCCCTCTGTGTGCCCCACCACGCCATGAGCTGTTTCTTCCCTGACGTGCCCCTTGCTGGTGCTATCCTACCTGGGAGTCAGCCAACTAGGAAACCAGCACAAGCTGAGAACTAAATAAAGCTTTCCTTCTTTATTTTTGAGTGTTGGGTATTTTCAAAACAAAAATCTAAAGAGATCCATAGTCTCATCCTTCAGCTTGGCTTTTTCAAAGTGTATCTATACATGTTTCTCCTCCAAACGATGTAAACTTTGTCCTAAATTACACCTTGTTTCCTATACAGTTCTATTAATATATGATTCCATGAATGAAGAAGAAGAATGAAAATTATGCTTTGTGACATATCATTAGTGAGGATACTATTAATAAATTAAAACAGATAAAAATGGAAAGTGTATTTTTCATTAGAGGCCTAAAATGATTGTATTATGTGGTCAGTGCTAACAAAGTCCTACTCTATGTTGCTGTTCTTTGAGGATCCCATAATTTCTCAATCAAGTTTACAAATACTAAAAATATGTGAGAAAATTCCTATGTTAGACAAATTCTAAAAGGTCCCCCAGGAATGTCAAAGTTCTGGGTATTTGAGCTTCTATCTCATCCCATCCTGTTGCATGTGGGTTAAGCTTAGGGACTTCATTGTAGTAAACAGAATATGGAAAAAGTGCCAAGATGTAACCAACAAAAACCAAAGAACTCCCCATAACAGCCTATGAATAATTGAAAGCTTTCAGCCATATCATGAACGGATATATTTCACAGCTAAAATATAGTTGGGGAAGAGTTGCAACCCTAGTCCTTGGAACCTGCGAAACCCTCCAAGTAGTACATTCAGGGATGTCACACTAGTACTCTTTTGTTTTAGACAAGGTCTCACTAAGTATTCTAGTCTGGCCGTGAGCTCACTATATAGGTCCACGTTGGCCTCACAATTACAACAGTCTTGGCCTCCCACGTGCTGGGATTAGAAGCATGTGCCACCTTGTTTGCCCATGCTACAATTCCCAACTACAGAAACTCAGCAAATAAAATGTTGTTTTAAGCTACTATGTTCTGGATAATTTTCTCTATAGCAACAGATATTCAAGATGTTTACTTTCTGACATGGGATGATCTCCAGTGGGGGGATAGGCTCAAGGTCTACATTTTGAGGAAAAGAAGAGTGGTACACATGAGTAATATGTGCACTGAAGGAAGGTAGGTACCGGGGAAGTTTTAATACTTATTCTTTTAAGTATTTGGTACATGGTCTTATTAGGCAGCTTGGACTCGTATTGATCCTTTTGGTTTCAGCCACTCCATCCCTAGGATTATAGGCCTGGGCCACCACTGGGCTCAGATTGCCCAGTGTTGGGGCTGACATGACATGGCAGGCCTAGGATCGAACTCTGGTCCTTGCACTTGCCTAAACAGGCACGTAGTCTGTTGAGCTATCTCACTGGCCTCAGGAAGCTTTAATTCTTGAACAAAAATAAAAGTCCTGACATTAGAAAAGATAGGCTATAACTACAGATATTACTACATATAGTAATACTGAACATGCTTCTATACATTTTTAGTGTTATTTGGTACCTAAGCAAACCTGTTCTTTGTTTATCATTATTGTTTTAATTTCTTTCGCTTATTTGCATTTTTGAAACCTCATAAAAGACAAATCATGTGTTAAGTTCTTATGTACTTGATATAAAAATAAAAGGTGTCAGTTCTTGCCCATTTAGAATTATGTTAGCCATTGGATTGTCATAGATGGCTTTTATCAGGCTGAGGTAGAGGCCATCTATTCCAATTTTCTGTAGTGCTTTGAACATGAATGAGTGTTCGACTTGGTCAAAAGCCTTTCTGCATCAAGACTGGTGAAATGCTCCTGTAATCCCAGCTCTTGGAAGGCTGTAAGCAGGCAGATCACTATGAGTGGAATCTATTAGTGAGACCCTGAATACCCTGTAGAACTTCTGTAAAATACAAAAAACAAACAAACAAACAAAAAAAAAAAAAAAACAGCCTTTTCTGCATCAATTGAGATAATCATGTGTTTTTGGATTTGGCTCTATTGTTATAGTGCATTATATTTATAGATTTCCTTATGCTGAACCATCCTTGCATCCCTGGGATGAATCCTACCTGGTCATGGTGTATAATCTTATCAATGATTTGCTATACTCTACTTTCTAGGATTTTATTGAGAATTTTTGCATCTATGTTCATGAGGAAGATTGGCCTACAGTTCTCTTTTTTTTAGATGCATCTTTCTCTGCAGGGTGAGGTAGCTTCTGAAGATGCCAGGGAGGAGGAGGAGACCACAAGCCACAAGGAAAGAAGATGATGTTTGAATAGTCCATTTTATTCCTGTCTGTACCTGTTCATTGGAAAGAAAGGACTCTGGGACCTTACTCTGTGACCTGTCACTAACAGAGACTTCTAGGGACGTTTCAAGTGGAGTGCATCCTGTGGTATGTGGGAGTGTAACAATCACACTTCTGAAGAGGTATACCCAGGAAAACCTGTTGATTTGGACTGAAGATTCATAAAGATTTTAAAAGAGATGAGTGATAGAGCTAACCCTGATCTGTACGTTTTGTATTAATTTTCTTTTTTCCAGAATTGAGGATTGAACTCAGGACCTTGCACTTGCCAGGCAGGCACTTATGCCTCTGCGCTATCGCACTGGAACTTCTGATCTGTAAGTTTTGAATTGATATTGTTTCACCTCATGTACAAAATCACTTTTTCCTATAAATAGATATGTGTGTGTGTGTGTGTGTGTGTGTGTGTGTGTGTGTGTGTGTGTGTGTCAGGGAGTGTAAAGGAAAGCAGAATAGTTTACTTCAGAGATTTGGGGACAAATTAAAAATTCTAAGCTCTGGTTAGAAAAAAAACCTTCTTGTATTTTATTTATTTACCTTAGTATTGTGGTTCCTAGAAGTATTTATATTCTTATAAATAACTCAGTTTTCTTTCTTTACAGCTGATGAACACATATGTTCTTCATCTGTTTATGGATAGGCACACAGGCTGCTTCCAGTGAACACAGTTAATCATGTCTTCCCACAGCATAAAGCGTTAAATATTACAGAAAGATATCCCAAAGAGATAGAGCTAGATCAAATGAATTTTTGATTTTCAGATTGTCTGAGCAATTTTTATACTAAAATATGTTCTACTGACTTACATTTCTCCCAATATGTAGAAGGGCTCTCTTCTCCAAAACATCTCTAGCATGTATTACTTTTCTTAATTCTGGATTATGGCAAGACTTTCTGAAGTAAAATGTAATCTTAGCAATGTTTTGATTTGCACTTCTCTTATAGCCAAAGATATTGATCTTTACTTAGTGTGATTGTTGGCTATTTACATTAATTCTTTTAAGAAGAACTGATTCATCTTAATTCTTCACATCTGTTTATGCATATGTAAGTCTAGATCTTTTTTATAGGTAAGATTGGTACTATGCTAGCTATGATCAGTTTTTGTTGTACGTCAATATGCACTTTGTCTTTGACTCTATTAATCTGGACAGTGCTGTGTTTCCTAGGGTGGCACAGTAGTTATTAGCTGGATTTTGCTATTTAACGATGTTTCAATTGCCTTTGTGTCACCAATGATACCGCATTTCATTTCTTGAGAACTATTTATTGGGCCAATAAGCTTAGTTGAAGAAAATTAACCCAGATGATTGAATCCCAAGACAGAAGGAAAGGCCTAGAGGCAAACATTCCCACGGTACACCACTGAAAAACAGAGTAACTAAGAAGATCTCCAGACTAGCAACGAAGTCTTTTTATTATAATCAACTCAAAAACTCAACATCCAAGTCAGAGAGAGAAAGAGAGAAGAAGGGAAAGAAAAGAACAAGGAAACACATGAAAGCAAGTCATAAAAATGGCCTGAAAAATGTCTAGCAACTCTGAGACTGATCTATGGGATAAGCAAAATAATATATAATGTAAGTGACCTGTTTAGCGAACAATTATATACCATGAAAAGATGCCAAACAGTAATGCAAGAGTTAATTTTTTTTCCATTAAAATACAGGCAGCAGGGGCCAGCCAGATAGCTCAGTGAATTAAATTGCCTAATCAGGCAGGCTGAGGGACCGGGTTTGATCCCTTGTGCATTGTGCTGTCCCCACCAGCAGAGCAAATTGGAATGGTGATTGAGACTAGGCATGGTGGTCCACACCTGTAATCCCAGAACTTGGGCAGCTCAAACCAGGAGGATCATGAACAGTATGAGCTGTATAGTGAGACCTTGTAGACCTTGTACTAAATTTATTGTTAAAATAAAATAAAATACAGGCAGAAGAAGTAAACAACACGAGGACAGGCTATCAGAAGTAGAAGAATGTGTTGATGTAGGTGACAGTTTGTTCAGACACTAAAGAGAACAAAAGAACATGGCAAATAGATCCAATATCTGCTAGATGAAGATTAAAGAAGATTAATCTAAGAATAATTGGAATAATTAAAAAATCAGAAGACAGACAATTAGCATAAAATAAAACCTGTTTAAAGAAATAGTTCTAGAAAATTGTCCAGTTCTGGAGCAAGAATTTAGCATATGCGTACATGACACAAAGAGAAAGCCAGATTGTTGTCATCAAAAATGAAATTTCCCACAACACAACACTGTCAAAATCCCAAAAGTCCAAGACAAGGACAGAATATTAAAACCTAGTTAAAAAAAAAAAAAAAAAAAAAAAAAAAAAAAAAAAAAAAAAAAAAAAAAAAAAAAAAAAAAAAAAAAAAAAAAAAAAAAAAAAAAAAACTCACTCAGAGTTAAACCCAGTATAATCGCAGAAGATGTCTGAACGAGCACAGAAGCCAGGAGAGCTTCTAGTGAACCATTAACAGCCTATACTGTTATAAACCTCCAACCAAGACCAATATATCTTCCAATGCTATCTTTCAAAATTAGTGGCGAAATAACATCTTTCCATGACAAGCATAAACTTGAGAAATGGATGACCATGAAGCCAGTACTCTAAAAAACGTTAAAGAATATCCTAGAAAGAGAAAATAAAACTATCTATGCCAGAATGTCTAAGGAAATTAGTATACCAGACAGGATTTAGCAGTTAGGCAGAAGGTGGAAAAAGGAGTAGGCAACAAGAACATGTAATGATAGGGAAAACATTCCCTGTTGTGTAGGTGGAATCAGAATGTCATAATGGATGTATATCAAGGACAATGTACTTTTTTATTTTAGGAAAGGGTCTACAGAGTGTCCAAGGTCTCAATACTAGGTCAGACTCATAGTAAACTGCCTGCTTACAATCTTCCAAAAGCTGGGATTACAGATGCACACATCACCACGTCCAGTTTCAATTTCCCTGGATTGAACCCCAGGCTTCTGCACCTGCTTATAGGTACTTTAATCCACTGAGATGTTTGGCTGGTCCAATGTATATAGTTCATGCAACTCCAAGAAAATATGAACAGGATTCTTCACAAAACTAGAAAAGAATTCTTAAAATTTATGAGTTACCAAAAGACGGGCAGAGTAGACAAAATAATCTTGACAAACAAGAAAAGTCATCTCCTGCTCCTTGATGGGTAGAAACTAATATCATCAACATGGTCATGCTTCCCAACCCCAAAATGTTACATAGTTTTATAGTCCCTTGTAGAACTCAATTCATATGGAATCAGAAGAGACCAAAAATAGGAAATTGAACCTGAGCAACAGGAGCAAAACTGGAGGCTTTACACAGGTTTTTACTTAGGGTTATATTTCAAAGCACACAGTGATAAAAATGAGAGAGTAGTGGTACAAAACCAGCCAAGCTGATCAATAGAATGGAACTGAAGCTGAAGAGACATCTGCAGGCACCTTCAGTCATTCAGTTCTTGACAACAGGATCAAAACAGTACTGTGGAAAAAAAGGTACACTCTTTCACAAATGGAAGGGGGTAAATTAGTTATCCTCATTTAGACAAATCACATCAGAATAGATCAAAGCCTTAGATATTAACAGGTTAACACTGAAGGTGCTAAACACAAACTGGGTAAATATCATGAAGATGTAGGCTCTGGCAGAATGAATACCAAGAATCTACAGAAGACTGTATAATATTTAAAATAGAACAAAACTGCTTTACATAGACGTCTGCCTTCTTTCAAAAGTAGTCTCTTGTGTGTACTCTGAGTCTAGCTGCCTATTGCAGTCGAGATACACTTTGTTTTTCTAGTTCTTCCACCAGCTCCCATCCTCCTTGCCTCTGAGTCTGTGTCCTCGGTGCTGCCTCTGCCTGAGAGCTCTTTTCATTCTACTCTTTAATACCTGCCTCTTGGCTTCCTTTGTTTCTCATCTCGATTATCACCTCTATGAGCATTTCTTTAATTATTACATGTCTCTTATTTTCATATACAGATTCCTTTAAAGTTAGAATTATAAATTATCAATTTGCATCTACTTTTTTATACTCATAAGAAAATATAATTCAAGAGGGCTCAGGCCCTTTTTGTTCATCTATATTTGTAATACCTGCAGATTTAAATTGAGTGTCTATAGCAAACAAAGGAAGCAATAAATACTTATCTGGAAAAAAATATTAGAAAAGACACGAGCTGATAATATGCAGATATTTGACAAAATTTAAGGTAGACATAAATTCCAGTATATAAATGACTAAAATCAACAACAAACCAAGTAACTACATTGATGGTTATAAAGGCATTTTATGGTTCATAACAACAAATTTTTTCTAGTGTTTCTTAAATACAAATGGAAATATAAAGTTCTGGCTTTGTTTTTTTTGTCTTTTTTGTTTTTTTGTTTTTTTTTTTTTTGTTGTTGTTGTTTTCTTTTTTTGAATACCAAGGTTTGAACTCAGGACCCTGCGCTTGCCAGGAAGGCACTTATTTTACTGAGCTATCTTCTCAGCCTTAACATTTTGTTATATGGTGATTAAGCTATTGTGTTGTTCTTCAGTGTTTAAACTATCAATTATTTCACTTTAATGGGTAATTCATTTAGTTCTCTGATGGACAATCAATTCATTTATAAAATCAGTTACAATATGTAGACAGTATTTAAACATTTTCAGATTTATTTATTTATTTTATCTGGTTTAGGGTCTTGCTAAACAGCTTGGACTCATACCGATCCTGCTCTCTCATCCTCCCCAGCACTGGGAATACAGGCATGTACCACCACGCATGGGATTCTGGGGTTGGCATGGCACGAGGTATCGTGGATCAAACCTCAGTCCTTGTTGTGCTTGCCAGGTAGACTCTTAGACTACTGAGCTATCACCCCAGTCTGTGAAACCCTTTTACAGTTAAAATATTCTATTGTTTCATTTAAACATTTGCTTCGTTATTTCATTTCATTTCGTATATGTGAATATTCATAGAAATTCATTTTGCTTTGTTGTTATACGGAAACTATGATTATCTGAAAGCAGCTGACCGTATGTTCTCTTGTAAAATGAGTATAGTATCTTTGAAGATTCACCAGTTGTTTATCACTGCATCAGTCCTGTATTGATGTATCATTTTGTCTGTTTTCTAATTTCAAATATTTATGAGTGCACGTTTTCGGTACATACTTACATTCATTATCGCAAGTCAGTACATGCACATAACACATTTTTTCTTCCCCTTCCTCTCGCTTCCTCCACTGTCCCTTCATATCATTTCACCACTAGATAGCATGGTGTCAGGTGGTTCCAGGCTCTTCCTAACCTGCTCTAAGAATTGGCTGCAACACCCAATGAGCACAACTTTTAGTTAAAGTAAAGGAAGCAGAAGAAAGCATGAAGAAGAGAATGATAGACGAAAATTATTTAGAAAGGATAACAGTGAAAAGAAATATTTCCTGCAGGAGGATGGGCTTCTAAAACAACATGAAGACTAATGGAACAACAAGATAACAATGGTGACAGAGTCACTGACTGCCATCTTTCAGATATGGTCTACAGGAAATTGCTCTCTGGTCAGTTTCTGCTCCTCTGGGGTTACCTCCTATTTTTCAGCCAGCCTACTGTACACTAATCTCCTGCCTCAGTTTTGTAATGCTGTATGGCTCTGGGTTTGGGATGTGATATTTAGTGGCTAATCAGATGCTAACACACAAGATGTGAGTGGAAACTTGGAATGGCTTTGATTTTGGCTCAGGGTCTCATTTCCCTGAAACTACCACAAGGAGGAAAAGAAGATACCACAGCCACTTTTATGGTCTGGATAAAAATATGAGAATAGCATTTAAGCCTGGCAACAAGTCAGTCTACAAATGCACCTACAAGCAAAATGATCCTAAGAAACTTGAATGAAATTATTGAAGAGTAGATATTTCTACGGATTTTAAAAAACTCAAGATGCTAAGAAAAAAAATGCTTACTGCTATTTGTTCCTGAAAATATGAATATGCATGCTATACAGATATAACTTATTGATACATTAACAAATGTCCATTTCAAGAAGAGATTGTATACTATGCATTAACAATATGCAAAATTATCTATTGGGTTGTGAGCATTAACTTTCTATATCGGTGAAGTTATTCTGTGAATTTAAAAGTTTGTTCTGCTGTTCAAATACCTTGAAATAGATTGAAGACAAATTTCTTAAGCCATCTATTTTTTAAAGCAACTATATTTGAAACCAGTTAAGGCCAAATGATTCTACCCACCTAATTTCTTAAATAATTTAAGACATGAGGAAGTTGTAAAATGTGTTTAAAATATAAAGAGAGAAAGGAAATGAATAAAAATGATAATTTGAGAAGGTAGTAATGTTGGGTTTTAAAATTTCCTCACTTTCAAAGCATTTTCTTTACAAATTCATGTAGTTTTTGTTTTGTTATATCTTTAAGTATGTAAAGTAGCCTACATGAGCAAAAGGAAATATAAATAGATGATAAGTAAATAGATAGATGACAGTGACCTCTTATCTGCAACAAATTTACCTTGTCTTTTCCAATAGCAGAGAAGAGGATCTTCCATTTCTATATTTGTATCGATGTTTATCTCCAACATCAGTTTGCAAATTCCTCCATGGCAAAGACTACATCCTTCTCATTTTAGTATTTACCAAAGAATGATACCTGACAAAGAAGAAAAGCCCAATAACTGTTTTGAAAAACTAAACTAAATTAAACTGAAAGTTTACTAAAATGCATATTTATATGCAGAAATTCTACAAAATTATGATCTAATTAAAACACTATAAGAAATTTTGCTTTTGTTTTTGTTTTCTATGTTTAGGGCAGGGATAACAGGCTCTGTATGGTCTCACAATGTAGATCAGACTCATAGTGATCCTGCTGTTCTCAGCTTTCCACGTGCTGGGATTATAGGTACAAGTCACCACGCCCAGTCTCAGTTGCCATCCCAGTGCACACTGGGGGCTGGGCTGGCACGTATACTGGAGATTGAACCCTGGCCTCTGTGCTCTGTCTAAGCAAGCTCTTTAGTCCATTTAGTTATAAGGCCAGCCCTTGAAAACCTGCTTTTGAAATATAGTTTTCCTGCCTGCTCAGAGAATATGAAAGAACATAACAAAATATTTCAATATCTGATATTTTTGGAAAAACAAATTAAATATATATATATATATATATATATATATATATATACATATTTACTTATTTTTGCCATATATGTTGATACCAAATTGTCAGAACTAAATAATAATAAAACAAGTAAATCTAGATGAATTCTCTTATTAAAATATACCACAGAAATTTAATAGAAAAGTCAAGACTTGATAGATAAATGAATGGGTAAGTGAATGAATTAACTAATCCCCATTTCATTAGGAGATCAAATTCAATTTTAATACTACAAATCATATATAAAAAGTGAATAAATTATATGTTAGACAAATTATTTTGCTTTTCTGAACTTACACCAATAAATCTTTCATGCTCATGGCCATATTCTATTGTATTAATTAATGTCTATTGTTAAAATCCTAATTATTTTGTCAATAGTTGTTTTTTTCACCATTTTATTTTCTTGGATCTAAATGATGTACCTACACTGTATCTACAATGATCAGGATGTAGGAAAGTAATATTGCCCATGGCAATTGCCCTTGTGTAAGTTATAAACAAGTAACGACCTACTTTGGGGGAAGTACAGTACTGCAATGCTGCCACAAAGCTTCAAAGGAGAATTCTTAGGAATCCATTATTTTCCACCTGAAATTTAGAGAACCAATTCAATAAACTGAACATTGGTACCAAACATGGCTAAGTTAATTCCAGATTAATAAAGAATCAGAGAGGGATTGGGTCCTCAAAAGAGTCACAAGAAAAGAAAGAAAAGAAAGAAAGAAAGAAAAGAAAAGAAAAGAAAAGAAAAGAAAAGAAAAGAAAAGAAATACATCAGAATTAAACATGCAGGCACATATGAACTGAAAGGCCTAGGGCCAGCCTGACAGCCCAGCAGACTAAAGCACCTGCTTAGGCAGAGTACAGCAGCCTGAGTTCCATCCCTATGTGCTTTCAGCCCCACCCTCGGGGAGGTCTGGGATGGCTATTGAGACTGGAAGTGGTGGTGTGTGCCTGTAATCCCAACACTTGAGAGGCTCAACACTAATTTGACTTAGAAGACTACCCTCAAAACAAACTTTGGAATATAAGATAAATTATAAAATGATTCTAGTATTTTACAGATGTCTATGGTGCTAGGTATCTTATTGGACATTTAAAATTCACCTCAAACATAGGTACATGTCCTGAACTGAAGAATAAAAAATAGGGATAAACAACTGGGTCAGCTTCACAGAGAAGTACTCAATTTTCAATGCATATATCTCAATTTAAAAATAACTACATGTGTTCTTTGAAATTTATTTTATTCTATGAAAAGTAGAACAAAATTTCATAATAAAAATAAGAATAACAATAGTTATTACATAATATATTATCTTCTAAAGAGAGGATGAACCATAAATCAGAGCAGAAACAAGCATATAACATATCAGCTCTTTCATTTCAACAAACTAAAATAACTAGTTCTATAAATTATATATATATACATATATATATATATGTATATATATATATGTATGTATATCAATTTTTTTTCTTTTTGAGGCAATCTCATTATGCTGTTCAGGCCTGGAGCTCACTCTGTAGCCTACAGATCTTGAACTCTTCCTGTCTAGGCCTGCCAGGTGTTGGGATTACACATGTGAGCCACCACTCCTAAATATTTTTTAAACCATGGAATTTGTAATTTGAGGAAATACTCGAAGTTTTTCCTATTTTGTTCTTTACGTTTCTCTCATAAAGCACGTCAAATTCAAGTTTGCATGATTGTCTTATTTCGAATTATGTTCTCTATTTTCACCCATTTACTTATGAATACCTGAAAGTAATCTTTGTTTATGACAGCGTTGTAGTTTACTGTGTAAAAGTACCACATTTTCATTATTCATTTTTTTTTTTTTTTGTATTTGGTACAGGATCTCATTATGAAGATTAGACTTCTGGCACTCCTCCTGTTTTCGGCCTCCCCAGAATGGGATTACAGGCATGTGCCACCACGCTGGAACTTCGCTGCCAGTTCAGCATGCCCCAGGGGCACAGCTGGCATGGTATGTGAGAGCTTGTGTTTACCCATTCTGTTAATTGACATAAATGCTTTTTGAAGATCTAGTTTTTATAAACTATATTTCTATAAACATAGACATGTATGTATTTTTGTAAAATGATGATTTTAACTTTTTGATGTAATGTCTAGTAAGGGGAATATTTCGGTCCAAATGAATGTCTAATTTTAGTTTTTTGAGGAGTCTGCATGCTGAGATCCATGGTGGATGTAGTAGTTTACTTTCCCACTAACAATGTAGTTGTCTCAATTACCCTTCTCTCATTGATGGGACAAAATATCGTATATTCAAAATTAAGGAAGGAAAGGTTTATTTAGCTCATAGTTAGTTAAAGTTTCACTCCGTACGTGGCTACATCTAAGGCAAAGGAGCAAGTGGCAGAGGATGGCTGTTCCTGGTGGTGGAAAACAACATATAGCAAAGGAAGAAGCAGCAAGAGTTTCCCCATTCCTTTCCTTATATCATAAGCAAGCTACTCTGGAGTGGGGGTGTAGAACTCACACAATGTCCACACCCTACTCTTGCATAGCATGAGGATGTTTGCAAAGTAAAAAGCCTAGCTCTCTGCAGTCACTTAATTAAACTTTTAAACTTCTCAAGTGGACACAAGGTATCAGCCAGTACAGTAGTAGAATTCGTTTTCCCCTAGATCTTCACTGGAATTTATTATTAGATTTTTTTTATCATTGCAATTCTTTCTGGCATAAGATGGTACCTCACTGTGGTTTTCATTTGCATTTCACTGAAGACCAGTAGCGAATGTTTTCATTTATCTACTAGCCATTTGCACTTCTGCTGAGAAGTATCTGCTTGTTTCAGTTGCACTTTTCCTGACGGAGTCTTTCATTCTGGGTGGTTTAATTTAAAAAAGTATTTATATATTCTTGACATTAGTCCTCTGTCTAAGGAACAGCTGACTATATTTTTCCCACTCTGTTAGTTATTTCCTTTGCCTCAAAAAGGTTTTGAATCAGATATGATTCTATTTATGGATTTCTGATATTATTTCTTGTGCCACTAAAGTCTTGGGTTAAGCCTTCGTCTTCGGTAGTTGGGTCTATTTTAAATTACAGTAGATTAAGTGTTCCAGTTTTAATTTTTAGATATTTGAATCATTTTGCTTTCATCTTAGCACATGGTGAGATGTAAGGGTCTAGACTTATTCTTCTGCATGAGGATATCCTGCTTTCCCACAACGACTTATAAATTTATAGCTCCTTTGGAAAAGTTCACATAGTTGTGTATTCCTGGGATTGTTTCTGATTCTTCTATTCATCTTCATTGATGAACATACCCATTTTTGAGCCAGTAGCATGTTATTTTACTTATTTAGTATGCTTTTCATATAACTGTATATTTATAATGTAATTCAAGTCTGCCACTGTGATGCCCCCTGATTTGCTTTGGTTAACCAGGATTGCTTTTGTTTTGTTCTTGGTCTCATTTGACTAGATATAAATTTTATGATATTTTTTCTTCTCCTTGAGTGATGACATTGGCATTTTGATGTGGATTGTGTTAAATGTATATGTCAGTTTTGGATATTACTCATTTAAGTTATGTTAGATCTGCCTGATCATGAGCAAGGAATATGTTTCCATTTTCTTATTATCTCTTGATTTCACTTTTCAGTCTGATACAATTTTCGTTGTAGTGGTCTTTCACTTTCTTAATTTAATATCTACTTGATTACAGTTTTGATGTTACTCTGAATGGTATTGTGTTCCTAATTTTTTTTTCAGTTGGTTAATTATCATTGTACATAAATGCTATGGAATTTTGTGTGTTTACTTTGTACTCTGCCGTAGTGCTGAATGAGACTATCAATTATAGGAAAACTTATGGTTAGATGTCACAAAGTAAGTGGCAGTGCCTTACTCATATCTGCGGTCAGGCCTAGGGGTATCATTCATCTTTGTCAAAGGAACTGCTAAACTTCTTCCCTTTCATACAACACTATGACTTTGATTTTGATAAACTTATTTATAGATTATCTGCTATGTCTTTTTATTAAGGCCATTGTGAAGTTCATAGTTCCCCAAAATTGCAACTCCATACACAGGGGCAACACAAGAGCCAGGAATGAGCTGGGTGATTATACATAACACTTAATCAAGCAAGTTTAAAGTTGTATGTAAGAGAATTTTATGCATTCTAATATGCTATGCAAATGTGATACAGCTTATTAAAAGCTATTAATAGTGCAATTTATTATTAATTGGCCAGCAAACTAAAAAATATTGGGAAAGAGAAAAGAGAAATTTTCTACTCTGGAGACCAGTTGTAGAAGATGGCTTCCAGCCCTTTTGAAATAGTACCTCATTGGGAGAACAAGAGGCACTTGCAGCAATTTCAATTTGGCCTAAGCAAAACTGAACCATATGTATCTGTTCATCTCCATCTATAATAGAATCTTTTCCTACCTAGCACATCTCCAAGTATGTGGGAAAAAATTCAGACCGTGTCAGCATAGTCTGAGTCGCAGCATAGCTAAAGCGGATGGGTTTCCATGCAGATTCTCTGCTCTCTGAGACAGCACTCACTCATTCAGGTTCATCTAGCTAGAGAGAAATTTTTAGTTTTTAGTGAGCTAAATGGCTCAACTGCTGAGATGACTCAGAGTTCACATAGGTTTCTATGCCCAGAAATACTTTATAACTGGTACAAATCGGTAGTTCTGTATATTAGAGTCTACCAGCAATACCTAGATTTTTTTGACAATAGAAATCCCTGAGATTCTACTTCAGCATTCTTATTAGACACGACTGTAATGTTGGCAGTTTATGTTGCTCCACTGAAAAACATTTATTTTACTAAGTTTCTCTTAGAAACACACAGAGGACTCTTGACAACATTGCTTGGGTTCCTCTTTCTGTATAATCAACCACCAACATGCTTCTTGAAAAAATGACGTTGTGAGCCGAAACTCCCAAGCCTTCCTTTTCCTACCTCAAACTTCTCTTAAATTCTTGAAATTAGTTAACTTATCTAGGAGTTCAAGTCAGTTGTTAATATCATAACTTGCTATTTCATAGATGATTTGATTAACTCTAAGCTCTGAACAAAACAGTACTTAGTATTAGTAAATGCCAATTATGTGCAGATTTGTTTTTATGAATTCACATACATGCCTGTTCATACATTTTTAGAACACAAAGAAATACCCTACTTTTGCCATTGCATAGATGAACAATTTATATTTATAAATATAAGAGATTTTCCTATGTTAAGCAATTATAAGTAATAGAATACAGAATTCAATTCAGGTCAGTTGGATTTCAAAGTCCATTTTCATTCTATTAAGCCAGATTGCCTTGGTTATTTTTACAGCAAGACAAATATTCAGGACTAGTTTTAAACTAGTTTGAAAGTCATCTTAAAGCTTGTGTACATTCACCATTGCCAAAGACATTCAATCTTTATGTAAAAAGCCTGTAATAATGCATACAAATTATCTTGCATTCAATAAGCTCTGTGCCTCCTCCACTTTCCCTCTAGCATCTGTGATATAATTTATGATAGATGTTTGGGAGGTCGGATGACAGATGGGGACCAACATGTCTAGTTTCAGATTACAAATTTAAAATTAGAGATTAAGATCATGTACCTCACCAGTAGAGATTGGAAATCTTCATATCTGGGAATTACACTGATACTCATTAAGATTCAATTTAGAAAAAAAAATCTTTCCATTTTAATTAGCACTTCTTTGAGATAGAAATACCACTGTACCACCCGTCTACAAGAAAAGTGGAAGATGTTTTGTGTGATAATAATGAGATGATTTCTTGGCCATCACCATGGCCTCCAAGAGCCATCTGTTTCCAGAGTTGGTGAGCAGTAAGGATTTATGAAGTATTCCCAGAAACTGTATGACAGGGAAGGGCAAAACCAGCTGCTGCTTATTTTCATCAAACATCTTGATCTGTTCTTCAAACATCGCACATTTGATAAAATTCAAACACAGTTCATCAAACACTTTTCTTCCCTAATTGGGAAAATGATTTGAATGTTAGGAGAAATTGCAAAAGATGGTTGAGTCATTTGTATTTACATACAATCACCTATGTTGTCGATCTTATCCAGGCCCCATATCTTCAAAATCTGCTCAAACAAACAAACAGGAACATGAACAATTTCTCACACACTAGCACAAACACACAAGTATGTATGTGCTTCTAATTTGTCTAAAACTGTTCAAAAGTTTGAACTTTCATAAGCTGTGTGTTTGTTTCTCTTTAATAAATGCATTCATTTCAAATACTGTTCAATGAGCACTACCATGATTGCTAATAATTATGCTTAAAATGCATTCATTATTTACAAAAAAATCCTTTAAGTACTTCTCACAGAGTACTGCTATTTAGTAGAGCTAAAATGATGAAGTTTAAAGCTATCTCTAGATGACAAAAGACAACTATTTCATTTTCAAATAACCAACTCAAGTATAATTTGAATACAAACTTCTATCAAGTTTAAGGGTAGTAAGAGATGGTGAGTTTTAACAAATCTGTACACTATCATCAGATATGAGGTCTGCACACTAGAAGATCATCACAATCATAACATAGGGAATTTGTATCACTGAGTATCTATTATTATTATTATTATTATTATCATTATTATTATTGCCAGCCCAGCCTGCCCTGAGAGTGAGGCTGGCACAGCATGTGGTGCTGTGGATCGAACTTAGGTCCCTGCAGTTGCCAAAGGAAGCACCTTAGGCCTCTGAGCCATCTCACTGGCCCCAGAGTTCGCATTATTTATTTTTCCTGGTCAACTTTATTTACTCCTGGCCTAATTTATTCTTGGTCTTTTTTTCACTTTGGATTATCTTGGTCTTTTTGAGAGTTTCATATAAATAGTGCTCTGTAGAATTTGATTTTTGATCTGACTTGCTTCACTTGTCATAATATTTTTGCAATTCAGCCATTTGCTTGTCTACATTCCAAGCTCATTTAAATTTATTATTGAGTAGTTTTCTTTTGTATGGATAATCCACTGTATATTGACTTATTTTTCTATTAATGAGTACCTCTCTACTTTTTGTGTATTGTATGTGAAGTTCATAAATTGTTTTTGAATTTCTGTGTGACTTTTCTAGAAACTATTAAATGTATGAGAAGACAAAGTTTAAAGCTCGGGTTACTCAAGCTTAGCTCAGCATCTCCCAAGTTAGTGTCTAAGTCTGCGTTGTCACCTGGGGATCTAGGGTATCTTAGCAGATAATTTTTGCTCCTCTGATTACTTTGGTTAGGTCACTCCATGTTCCTGAGCCTCTTTCACACTGCTCTGAGGGGACATTTTAGTCTATGCTTTTTGCACAAGCAAGCCGAGTTATAATCAAAGACAGAATAGTGCTCTAAAACCTAAATAAAAAATGAAGCAAAACACATTTCTGATGTATATGTTAAAAACTAGGGACCCTGTAGTGAAGGGATTCATACAGAAGTTTACAACCCTACATTTGTGTGGATGACTGGGGAAGCATTCAACCAATAATGTGAAGAGTTACAGAGAGAGCATCACAGTGGCAGTGTAGTCTATGTGAAAGTCTTAACGGTTGAATGTTAGGATCAAATGTTTTGGGATGGATTAAATCAGGACAAATTTCAGGCTTTCCTTTTCTCCCTTCCCATCATGCCTTTCTTTTCTACCTCTTTCTCTAGCCTTTCCTCCCCCTGTCTTCCAGTCTTCCTCCTTTTCTTCCATGTACCTCTTGCTTAATATACTACATTATAAGTTGTGTCAAAAAATGCATAGAACAGTGTTGAGCATCAGGGTGTAGAAGAGTTAAGTTGGTGCCACCATGCTCTCTGGGTGCACCAGGACAGCTCATATTCAGCCTCTGAGGCAAGGTAAGGCTGTAGCAGAGGCCATGTGGTTCTTACTGGTTATTCTAAGACAGTAACTGCCAACCTAAGAGGTAAGACAATTCTA
Source organism: Myocastor coypus (assembly GCA_004027025.1). NCBI lineage: Eukaryota > Metazoa > Chordata > Mammalia > Rodentia > Myocastoridae > Myocastor > Myocastor coypus. Next base: position 59,892 of record PVJA010004344.1, read on the forward strand.
TCAGTTAACATGATTCACTTCTTGGAATGAATTTGTTCCGTTTATCATTTCTGAGGGCTTTTGCCTCAAAGTGCCCTCCACTTTCCTGCACAAACCTCATTTGTTAAGAACCCCAAAAAACAATGGTAGACCAAAGAAGTCTTTGTCTTTGCTACAAGAGAGATGTGATCTTCCTGGACATCAACAAGATGTTATATTGTCTCTTTTATTTAATTTTCTGTAAGCTCATCCCTAACATCGCAGCCTGATAGGTTCCCGACAGAACAAAACACTGTATGTTAATGATGTACCTAACTGCGTAGTGAAACACCAAATAAGATCGTAAAGACAAAACATTTCACCACACTGGAAACTGCCTATGTATTGATTTGTAGACAGTTCCCAGTCACACTATTATTGCCCCTTCCATATAGAGAAAAACACTGTTGCAGTTTCTACCTATGAAATTAATCATTACCAATATTTTCTGTTGTTCACACCACTGGAATCATATGTGTGTGTGTGTGTGTGTGTGTGTGTGTGTGTATACTTTTTGTGTTTGTTTCGCTTGATTAAAGTTTTGAGACTCAGCCACATATTGCATTTCTTTTTGTTGCCCAACGGTAGCTCATTAACAGAAAATACAACCTTTTCATTACAATGCTTTTGAAAACTTAGTCAATTTCTAGTTTTCAGCTAAGAGCATTATAAACATCAGTGAATTTGCTGGCCAAATATATTCAACCTAGACAGACAAATACCTAAAGCATGTTATAGAAGTTATGTTAAATTCAAAAATGACAGATTTCCAGATTACTTTCCCTCACATTCTTGAAAGAAATGTATAAAATTCTGTGCTCTAAAAAGCATTGTAATGCTTGGAGAATATTTACTCATCTAGTTTTCCCCTATTAATATTTTAAGGTATGCTGTTTTTACAAATATTATTTAAATTTATTGTCTTTGTAGTTTGCTCTAGGGATTAAAAACTCTAGTCTTAAGATTGTCACAGTAAAGTAATATCTATGTATATCTATATCTATATCTATATCTATATCTATCTATATATAGATATATTTCCTGTACTAAGTAACTTCAGATGATATTATTTCACCTACCTTCTCCTACCTTTATGCTATAAGTTATCATGCTCAATCGTTGGACATACCTGGCAGTAATTTTTATTTTACTAGTACTTAAAAAAATAAAAATAGGGAGATTTTTTGTATTTACCTACATATTTAAAATGTCCACTTTTTTTTCTGTAGAAATAGAATTTACATTTTGTTTAAATTCCATGCTATTGGGGCCAGAGAAATAGCACAGTAGAGCTGGATGCAGGCAAGATGGCGGCTTGGCGATTTAATGAAGAGCACATTAGGTATACAAGAAAGTGCCATAATGGAATAAAAATTGGTGCCTAGAATCAGATTTTAAAGGCTGTTTCTCCCATGTCTTGTCATATCACCTGATAACCTTCTTTGTGTACTATGACAGTGGCAGAAGCAGTAAAATGGGCGATATCAAAGAGAGCAATCTTGAAGCATTTGTTTCCAGTCCAAAATGGAGCTGTACCTCATGTTTGCTGTAAATCTACGTATTCTTCTCTTCCAGATGACTATAATTGCAAAGTAGAGCTTGCTTTGACATCTGATGGCAGGACTATCGTATGCTACCACCCATCTCAGGACATTCTGTATGAGCACACAAGACCTCTGCCTCAACCATATCCTGTCCATAATACTGAAGAAACACATGATCAAGTGCTGAAAGCCAGATTAGAAGAAAATGAAAGTGAATTACTTGAGCAAGGACCCATGACAGAGCAACTTAGCAAAATGTTCTTTACCACAGAGCATCGTTGGTATCCTCGTGGGGAGTACCACAGAGGTCGTATGAAACTGAATCCTCCCAAAGACAAATGATGTTGAGACTCACGGGAGAATTAAAGAGCCATGTTATCCTGTGCTTCATTCGCCATTGATAGAAATGCACTAATACTGTGTGGTAATAGTCAAATAATAAAATGTCTTTTCACATAAAAAAAAAAAAGAAGCCAGGTGTGGTGGCGCACGCCTGTAATCCCAGCACTCGGGAGGCTGGGGCAGGAGGATCGGTGAGAGTTCAAGATCAGCCTGGGCTACAAAACTGAGCTCAAAGCCAGCCTGAACTGTACAGCAAGACCCTGTCTGTAAAATACAAAATAAATAACTAAGAAAGAAAGAAAGTAAGAAAGAGCACACTAGAATAAGTGCTTGCAAGGGCAAAGGCCTGAGTTCAGTCCCTGGTCCTGCCAAAATAAATAAATAAATATATTAATTAATTCCATGCTGTAATATTAAAATATATCAGACACATGTGTGTAAATACCTCATTATTTTTCTGGTGTGGAAAATCAAAAGTATGAAAAAGGACTAAAATGTGTGCTAGTTATAAAACAGGAAAAAATACTCAAATGGGTAAAGAAAGTAAGAAAATGTTCCAGTTGGCGAGGGTATAGTCAGGTTGAAGAGGAAAGGGAAGGAAAAGAACAAAAGGGGGTAAATGGAAATAAAGTTTTATAGGTAACGAGGGGAAGGGGTTCAAGGAAGGTAGGAGAATGGAGAAAATAAAGACAATAGACTTATATGACATTTAGGTACCATTTTACCCCAGAAAGAATGGCTCTTATAAAGAAATCAACCAACAACAAATGTTGGAAAGGCTGTGGGCAAAATGGAACCCTTTTCCACTGCTGGTGGGAATGCAGACTGGTGCAAACATTATGGAAATCAGAGTGGAGGCTACTTAAAAAACAAGAACTGGAAACCCCATTTAATCCAGCTATACTCTTACTGGGAATTTTCCCAGAAGAACTTAAAACATCATATCATAGTGATATCTGTGCACCTATGTTTATAACAGCACAATTTGTGATAGCCAAATCTTGAAAGCAACCAAAATGTCTATCATATGAAGAATGGCTGAAAAATATGAAGTATTTTTATACAATGGAATATTACTCAGCTACAAAGAATGACAACCTAGAAGACTTCATATATAAGTGGATATATTTTGAAAATATACTCCTAAGTAAAATAAACCAGATCTACATGTATAAATAACATAGAGTCTCCCTAGTGTAAGAACTCAGAAGAAGAACTAAACATGGAAAGGCATAACACAGCTAAATGGAAATCAAGAACTTAAGGGTTATACAATGAAGAGACAGCAAGCAGAAAAGTTAGCAAACATGGCAGGGGCAAAATCATGCACTTTATAGACAGGATGAATTATACAATGGTCCTAAGAATCTCCAACAGGTTTTTGACACAGGATAGCAATGTGAAATATTAAAAATATTCTTGGAATGCCTGTTCTTCTGGTCTTTTAGATGTGTACTGCTTCTAATGTAATTTCAATTATTGTTATTATCTCTCCCTTTCTCTCTCTCATAAATGGTTGTTTTAGAAGAAAACAAAAAAAAAAGGTAATAAAAGACTACGAAGAATGCCTTAGAATTGATTTCTTAAAATTTTGTATATGCTTAGACTTTTAAATTTTTTTTTTAGACTTTTAAATTTTTATGTAAAAATGTGTAACTGTTTTTTTTTATCACATTCTATAGGGATTTATTAAAGTATCAATGATCAATGCAAAATGCCGATTCCATGTTAAGTCTAAGATGTTTGATTTTGAGAAAGCCAGTGATGTTAAGCTCAATGCCTATGTTATAGATTAATAGTATCACTAAGGTTGTCTTCTGGAGGGTTAAGAATGTAAGCTTATGGACAAACAAAAAAAAATGGAGAAAAAAAGGGCTGCAAGGATAGCCAATATTTTGGCCCCAGCCCTTCAAGGTCAGTGAGGACTCAGGACAGAAGAGAATCAGTGTTGTGAAATCCTATAACTCGGTGGTGTCCCAAATTTTCTGATCAAGGAGAACATGGACCATAAAGGAAAGGGATCAATGATGTATAGCATGCCTAAGGACAGTCTCCTAGATAGAAAACATTTTCTCATGCTCTCACGGAGGGCAAACTGGTCAAGCAACGGCCGTTACTATCCAGATGGAAGACACTAATAAAAGTTCTACAAAATGCTGTTCATGGTTTCAGGGTAATTCTAAGGGGATTTGACTGACATTGTGAGATACAGACAATATATGTTTGTTATATAGGTCTTTCTTTAACTTGCCTTTAACCACCCAACAGAAAATTTTTAACCATGAGGCATAAAAAGTAAAGCTAGATTAGTATGCTGAGCTGTAAAAGGCTCAAATCAACACTTCCAACATTGCCAGTTCTGCCAATAACCCAATAATTATGGAATATTGGACTACGTATACAACTACTTTCTCTTAGTTCAGTAAGAAGTACTTGTACCAATAATGATTAGAAAATTTATCATGTCTGCATTCTCTGTTATGAATAACTACTATGAAGGTAATATGTGTTGTATTAATTATACTGGCTGTATTACTAAAGTGTTTTGAAACTCTGTGTTATTTCTCATGAAAAGTAATAAAAATCTGAAAAAGCAAAATTGAAAAGTGATTCAGAAATGATGTAAACAATACATTTTGCTTGAAAGCTGTGAAAGTGGAGAATTTTGTTTGCATATTTGAAGACATCGAGCTGGGTGTTAGCAATGCTGTGTCGGGAACACGGATATCTGTCTATATAAAATGGTAACATGGAAACACCTCCTCTTTTGCACTTGAGAGAAGTATCAAATAACCCAGCTAAAAGAAGAGTTAACTATGTTTCATAGTCTGTTAACATAACATCCTCAAAACGTGTTTTCATAGAAAATAATTGATAATTATAAGAATAAAAAAAAATGTCAAAATAAATAAAGAAGTGATCCTTAAAAGCAAACATCAAGACAAAAATAAACCCATTAGAATTGTCTGGCAAGGATCTTTAATTAATTAACATATGACTAATATGAAAACATGGCAAAGAATATTTTTCAGCATTTGAATAATGAAAAGGAAGTTGGGGCATGAAGATTTTGTCTACTGAGGGAAGGTAGTTGTTAGCCATGGGACTGACTAACAACACTGCAAAAACAGAAAACAAAAAGGCAAAAGAAATTTGAACAAAGAAATAAAATACTTCACTGAAATAAAAGATGAAAAGCAAAGTAGATAAGAATATGTGGAATGTGTAAATATGAGAAAAATATTTAATAAAAACAAAATGAATGAGATAAACAACAGAAAAGTAATGACAGAGGACAGAGTTGCTACAATAAAATAAAACAAAGAAAAATTGTGATTACCCTATATGAGAGAAATATAGCAAAAAGAACAAGAGGTTACCCATTGTGGAAATATAATGAAAATGTAATTATGGTTCTGACATTAACATTACCAGTATCCCAGAAGTTCAAGAGATGGAAGACAGATTACACAGAATGCCAAAGAGCATTTTCTAAGTCCATAAATAAATAAATAAATAAATAAATAAATAAATAAAGCTGTCAATTGTAGATTTAAGAAAAATAGTGAATAGCATAACAATTTACTTTTTTCTATTTTTAAATAATATTTTCTTTTATTTTTCTTGTTTCAGAACTATTATTTGTTTATTTATTTTTATGGCCAGCTCAGCCTGCCCTGCGGGCAGGGCTGGCACAGCATGTGGTGCCAGGGATCGAACCGCGGTCCCTGCAGCCGCCTAAACTTTCCTAAGCAGGCTCTTTAGACCACTGAGCCATCCTTCCGGGTCCAGGCATAACAATTTATCATAAAGGAAATATCCAGTAATAGCAGATCTATAATTAGAAACCTTAGGATTCTGAAGAAAGTGGCAACCCATTTTTCAAATACTGATTAATTACAAACCCTGTATCTTCCAAAGCACAGTTTCCCTCTTGTTTAGTTTACTAAATTATGCTTGTTGCTTAAAGCAATATACGCAATACTGCCTGTTGTTTTCCTGAGATTATGTAGAGGAAATGTATTTAAAATAGTTACAGACACAGCAAGGGGAAGAAATGCCAATGTAAGTAAGGCTTCCTTCACTAGTACTCATAAAATTATGAAAATCATAGATTTAATTATATATAGGTACACACAGAACATCTTCATCAAGTGTTAAATAAGCTATACAACAAAGTAAACTCAAAAAATTATGCTTCAGTAACCCACAGAAAGACAGAAAAAAAAAAAAAAGCTGAAAAACAAACACCAAACTAAGCTAAACCCAAGTCCAAAAATATTAATACTTAAAATAAATCTAAATGATTAGAAAAGTTAAGGAAGAAAGGGCTTTTGGTCTGCCCTGGGATTTAAACTGGCATGATAACCATCAGAAGGAAGAGTCAAAAAGTTTACACAGTAGACCCTGAGTGGTTTCTTTAAGTGTTCCACTAGAGAAGTAAACATTTTAATAAATTTTAACTTGAAAAACAACTGATATCTTGCACTACGAGTTGTAAGTGGTCATAAACGAGTCGGTGATCCCCTTTCTATCTCATGTATTGTATGCCTTTCTTCCAACAGCAGGAAGTTATGGAAAAGATGGCTTGTACAGAGGAGGAGAACAAGGTGGATGAATCCCTTACTTCACATGACCTTAGGGACATGTGTAAAGTGTGCAAAAGAGTGGAAGATCTTGTAGAAAAGCCCAGCTTCAATAAGGCTGTAGTGAGCAATAAATATTTTTAACAACAAAGAAGTGTCACACAACATCCTCCAAATGATGCAAAAGGAAGTGCCACGGGATAGTCTCCTTTACAAAGTTACTCTGAAAGAGATTCCATTCAGCCAACATATAGCAGTGATTCTGTTAGTGACAGTGAAACTCAACCTAGACAACAACGTGCCTCTTGGCTTGCTTTCTGCCCATCAGCCATGAAGTTTTTCAAAGGAAATTGAGGTTTAAAATATATATTTTTCTTTATCTTTTATATTAATGTATTATTTTTATTTATTGCAGTATTTTAATCATTTTGTATGAATATTTTTCTGATGTCTAATGAGTCATTGAGTTTCTATTATTTATGCAGAAATATTCCTTGATATAAAAGTGCTTTGGATTATCACTATGCTTCTAGAATGAACTAGAATGACAAATCAAGGTCTTACTGTACTATGTTCTGGCTGCTTACTCACAGTAAGTATAAATGTGCTACGTGAGTGAGCCCATACCCTTTGCCAGCAGCATTAGGATTTATAACATAAAATACAATATTTGTTCTCACAATGCAATGCATTATTATCCATTTTTGAGGTTAGGTATGTTAGGCCAAATCCTGAAGGCAAATTTAGCGAAGCATTTCCTATGAATCCCTCCTAATGGGAACTATGGTTTATTGAGAAAGTGAAACTTCCAATGAGAAATCAGGAAGATGGGGCCGTGATTAAGAGGGCCAGCATGTCGGAAAAGCAGGAGTGCAGATGGAAGGAGCTCTGTCAGGACATTTTGGCTGATTTTGGTCTTGACAAAAGCTTAAGTGTATGTCTAGAAGCAATGAGGAAGCGCAAGGGAAGGATGTGACAAAGTCTCTGACCATTAAATAATAAAGTCACTGATGATGCCCACCTCATTAACATGATATTTCTGAGATACTCCTGCCTGATGGATGCACAAATCCTTAATTTCTTTTTTTTTAATTTTGAGGGGTAAAATCCTTAGTGCCTGCAAAGTCTAAAGGAAGTTAAAAGTTAAAAACCAACATCTGAATTTCTTTTATGCAATAATAGTATGTCTTCATTTATGTCCTCAAAGGTAACTTATTTTCTGATAAGTGTGATATTTTTATGTTTGTTTGTTTGTTTTTTGATATTAGGAATCAAACTCAATACATTGCCTTTGGCAGGCAGATGCTTTGCTGCTGAGCTATATATCCCCACCCATTGTTTTTTGAACTTGAACAGTTTTACGTCTTATTTTTTAAAGTTCTATCCATTTTTTAGTCTGAAAACTTGCTGTTTCATGGTAATATAATAGTTTATTAAGTGGCATGGTCTTCCTTTTCCTTCATAACTAATGTGAAATTTGTAAATCAACAGCACCAAACCACACTTATGTATTTGTTAGAAATCCTGAAACTCAGACCCCTGAATCTGAATCTGAACAAGACTTGTGCGTAATCCTGTATTCATTACATTTTGCGAAACACACATAAATTTTATTTAACATGGGAAAGTAGTGCAGCAATTGTTTCACTCAGGGTTTTCTAAAGGTACAGATATAATATGAGGTGTACAAATGTATAAGAAATTCCAAGATTGGCGTACAGCAGGCAGCCAGAGTTGGATGAGAAAGCATGCAGAGAGCATCTGCACACTGAAGACTGAAGGGTTCAGTTCGATGTCTGCAGCCCACGGCAGTGTTCTGTGTAAGTCCCTATCAAGATGCTTGTGGATCTATGGCGGAAGTCTGATGAGTCTACACCAGAAGGCTGAAGGATCCAAAGCCAAAGGAAACAGTCTACGCTAGAGTCGAGAGATGACTGTCCAAGCTGATGGCAAAGACTGGAGCTCCTCCAAGGAAGAATGAGATCCTCTGTTCTTCCTCATTCTCCTTTAAGTGATGAGTCACTCTAGAGTGTGGCCTCCACCCCCTAGTGGAGTGGAGTGAGTGACTAGTTAAGCTTTTAGCCTCTCAGGTTGACACAATCAACCAAGCACTACACCAAGCTTTGAATCATATTTTACTTTATCTTTCATGAATGGATGTCTCCTTCAAAGTAAAATTGGAACTCAATGACTAAACATTTGTATGTTAATTGGATTTTATTCATATCTATTTTGAATATATTTATTTTTATTTACTATCTGATACTTAAATTCAGACTTGTACATAAAGATTTTCAGGTGTGTCAGTTCCCTCAATCTCTCATTTAATTAAATGAATATTAGTTTTACAATTTGGGGTATGTATCTTGGCACCGTTTCTTCTTCGTTAGTAGTTTTCTCTGTAATATGAGTAAGTTTTATTTTGTGTTGAGTTTGGTGTAGAGTCTGGCATTTATTATTTCAGTGCCTACCATGGTAGTAAACCCACTCATGAGAGAAAATTAACCAACAGAATTCTGTATTCCCCTTCAAAGTACATTGCTATCAGGAATTCCGATTATTTCCTTGGCTTCTTTCTATACCTCAGATGCAAATGCATTGTGCCTTAACACATCTTGTCCTTGATAACTTTTTAGTACATTCTTGATCATTTGGGCAAAATATAAGATGTTTTTGTTGGTCCGGTAGGCATCCTGTCTCTGGCCTTCCTTATTCCAGGAAGGCCCCATTCTTCCTGAGAGCTCTACAGCTGTCTCCTTGATTGAGGCATTCAGTCTACAGCTGGGGCAAGCTTCCTCTAAAGTGCAGCTGGAATAGGCATTTCAAAGGCCTGCATTGTTATACAAATACTCCTATTCTCCACACTGGAGGCAGATGCCCAGCCAAATGCCCAGACACACAAGCCTGTGAGAATACACACGTAGTATATTACTCAGACCATCAAACTCTATTTTTTATTATTTTATTTTATCCTTTTTTATCCATCTTTGAAAGCAATTTAGTAAGTACACATAGAACAACTTAATCAGTTCCCTTAAAGAAATTATTTAGATTTCCTTGTTTTATACCACGATTACACGGAAAGATATACAAGGACTTGCCTAAGGGAACGAACAAGAAGGAAAAAACAATATTTCAGGGATTATCCAGGAAAGTCACAATCATTTCGAAGAATAGAGCCTTTAGGTTATCATAAATATTGAAGTCATTTCCATTTTTCACATGCAGATTTAATGCTCAACAAATCGTTTTGATACTTTTCTTTACCATATATTTTTCTTGTGCTAAATACTTAATACAGCTGCCAACAAGCAGGTGAGAGTGCCTTGTGTTTTATTTGAAGAGATTGGTTTTATGTGTAATAAGTATTATTGGAACTAATATGGCAGGGGTGCTTTTGCATTTAGGTTTATACGGATAAGTATCTAATAAATATTTTTAAGATGAGATGATCTTTCTTCATCCATTCTATTTGAAGCAACAAAAGCCAGTTCTTGGAGCAGCAAAGTAAGTTAACTGAAAATGGACCCTTGGGGCCTGGAAGATAGCTCAGTTGAGTAAGTGCTTCCCTGGCAAGAGCAAGGTCCTGAGTTCTATCCCTAGCACTACAATGATATTACCACTATTACATAATAATAATAATAATAATAATAATAATAATAATAATAGTAATAAATAAATAAATAAATAAAATAAATTGGATTCTAGGCAGCTTAGGCTCCATAGTGGTACAAGTGAGCCTTACTCTTCTCTTCTACCCTAAGAAATTAGGATGGAAAAAGCAAACCATAAACCCATTTAAAATATTGTGTTCTACAAAGGTCATACTTTTCATTAAACTTAGTATATTATAAGCCATATTTTCCATATCCATGAGCCTTTAAGTAAATTAGGAATACATGAATTATACTTAAACAGCGGAGAAACAAAAGTCATTAGCAATTATAACCCTTTGCACCAATAACCAGTAGATATTTTCTTTCACGTGCAAAATGCATCATGACTTCTCTCTCCCAATTTAAGTTGAGGTAGAAAACATCTCTGTCTTATTTCCCTGATCATCTCAGCATGGGCAAAAATTTCTGCTTCTCTCCAGACAGTATCTTATTTCGCTTACTTATTACTGCCGTGGTGACATTTTTGAGTAAAACAATGATATCCTCGATCAGAGGACCCTGGTTTCATTGTAGGAGGTAGGAGATTAGGTAAATGGAAGCTGTTTAACTCCAAATATATGACTTGATGTTTAGCCAGCAAACTTGACAATGAACAGATATTTTTGTTATATCTGATAATTTCTCCAAGAATAATTTGCCTATACCCTTCCTATTTGAAGAGTTTTGTACCATGCTTGTTGAGTTGCTGGACAAATTTGACTTGCTTAACTTATTTTACGGGAGGGCCCTCATAGGGGCCTTTACCAAGTTTTCTTCTTCACCTGGGGTCTTCTCCTGAAGACAATGAGAAATGGAGTCCACCAACATAGCAATGGGAAACCGGGAGTAGTTGTGAAGGGCTCCAAGGGAAGCCACCATGGGGTAGCAAAATCATATAGATTTATACAGACCTTGGCAGGCAATTTTAGTAAGAGCCCAGAACCCAGTACTTTAACGCTAGTGGTTGCTATTTAAAAGTTAGCAGACAATTTGGTGGTGAAAGACCTGAAAGCAACATTAGGTAGTTGTCATGGCTGCTGGGTGTCTGACATTAAGGGCGTACACTTCCTTAGAGTTTGTCTCTTGCAAGCCAGTTTCCCAGGGCTGATCACAAGCCAGTGAAGTCCCTATGCTGGGACCCTCTTATCCTTCTAGGTCCTCATGCGAAGACCAAGAGCAATGGCATTACACTATCCACAGACACTCGAAGAAAGTATAAGATACAGAAGTGAAAGTCAAGTTTTGTAGTCAGGAAAGTTTCAAATCCTGGGATAAATAGGGCCATCGCCATCTTCTTTAACATCCCACTATATAAGGCATTGGCTTCACTATCATTCTCAATTGGAACTCATCTACATTTTACTTTTTAAAAAGTATTATGCAATTATTGAAACACATATGAAAGGCTAAAAACAAACTATATTAGAGGGGAAAGAGGGAGAGAAGGAAGGAAGGAAAGAAGAAATGAAGAAAAGGCAAGAAATAACAGGAGTGTCTTAGTTATTCTTTTCTTGTTGTTAGGACAAATATCCGACACTCAAAATGAGGGAAGGAAAGGTTTATTCAGCTCATAGTGAAACCTCATAGGAGGTTTCAGTCCATATTCAGCTGGCTCCAAGGCAGAGTGACACACAGCAGAGGGCATCTAGTTCATGGTGGCAGCCAAGAGCAAGAGAGCAGAGAGAGCTGGCAGCAACTCAAGCAGCTAACTTCTCTTCCTTTACATTGAAATGCGAAGCACGAGCCCCAGGGGAGGTGCAACACACATACCCACAATAATCAATTGCAAATTTCAGAAGCTGCCATATGACTGCATGAGGCCTAGGGGGGTGGGCTGCACACAAACCATAACACAGCAGTAACCATATAAACAGTACTGACTACTCCTTTTCTTTTGAGACAGGGATTTTTCTGCACAACTCAGCCTGCTTTCAAAATTGTTATGCTCCGGGCTGTGAAGTCAGTTTGGCTGTGTACACACGTGCTTGGCAAGTGTGAAAACCTGAGTCCGATTCCCAGTGAAACTCTGTGTGTGTGTGTGTGCGCGTGCGTGTGTGTGTGTGTGTGTGTGTGTGTGCGTGTGTGTGTGTGTGTGTGCGTGCGTGTGTGTGTGTGTGTGTGTGTGTGTGTGTGTGTGTGTGTTACTTAGTCTGATCCCCAGTAACACATGCCAACTCTGACCCACACCCTGTTGGTCACCAAAATCAGACATGGTGGCACACACCTGCTGGGGAGGATGAGATAGGAGGATCACTGTGAATCTGAGCTGTGTTATAAAACTCTGTACCAAATTAATTAAGTAGTGAATTAATTTTAAAAAATTGTTATGCTGCCTAAGCTCACTGCAAACTCGTAACTGTCCTCCCTCAGACACCCAAGCACTGGGATTTCTATGAGTGTAGCCCTCCCCAGGTAAGCTCTGATGCTTCTTAAATGCTGATGGAAATAGTAAGTTCAAATTTTAAATGGCTTGTTACACATTTCAGCACTGATAGTTTCTTGCAGCGTCTAGACATGGCATTCTGTCCCTTTTATCCTAGAGACATGTTCAATTTTCATCTCTTCGGATATTTAAAGTGGAGACGTTATACTCCTTGATCTTCTTTCCTTTTTGAAAAACAAGAATGGCGTATTCATTGAATGTTTACATGGATACATTTTAAGCACACTTTAGCGAAATATAAATTAATAGCCATAGCAGTAACAGGATGGTGTTGTGGAGTATTCATCATTCGAGTTAAGGTGAAAACCTCAGCTATTTCCCAAACAAGCTGAGTGGAAAAATGTCGAGTCATCCTGACTCATCTTTCATGAAACTTCTTGGAACATTCGACTTTGGCTCTTAGTGGCTGTTTGTGTGTGTGTGTGAATTTTAGGACATGGTCTACGGGATACACAAGATCTCAGTATGTAGATCAGACTCATCGTGATTCTGATATTTTCAGCCTCCCAAACCCTGGGATTACAGGTGCATATCCCTAAGCCTAGTCTATTAGTGCCTGCATTTTAAGCTTCTAAGAAAAATGTGAGGAGTTAAAGAGGGATCATAAATTAATAGATATGGTCAATTTATTAACTGACAGAAAAGAATTTATTTTTACTTAGCATTCAAGAGGGTGATTCTTAAGCCAGGCTCTGAACAGTGTATATTCTTCATATTTGAAGCAGCCGTTATGCAAATATATAGCTCTGAGAGAAATAAATGAATGAATGGGTGTGTATGTGTGTGATGATAACTGTATTTCAGGGCATCAGATGGTTTATCTAGCAAACGGACACACATCCATGTATTTTTCAAGCAACACTAGAAATCCAGTGGTAGGGGTGACAAGAGGCTTTTTCCAATTTACAGACCAGCTACGCAAGAATCAGAGTCCACTTTCTTTGGTTAACCTTACTCTTTTAACTCTGCTGGGAAAGTGTCTGAAGTTGTCACCTAATTCAAAGATTAGCTACTCCAGATAATCTTACTGTTAGTGACACAATTGCTATCTAGTTATTAATATATATTTCTGGGTAAAATGTATCATAACCATACACATGCAAATATTGTAAACATTGCCCTTTATTTTTGCTTACATTCACATTTAGATAAAAATACTTCAATACAAATTCATGTGCTCATGGACATTTCATATTAGTTTTAAGATCTGTAAAAGAACTCTGTAGCAATTTATCTTTTATTAAGAGCATCAATTCAAGTAAAAATTCTAACATCACAGTTAATAATACAAAAAAAATTTATATTCATTTCATTTTCCTGGTTTTCTCTGATTCCTAGCTCTATACAATTCTCTGATCTCTTGTTTGAAGTGCTAGTCTGATAAAGCATGCATACCTTTAAAATTGTAATTGTCAGATTTTATATAGAAATGTAAATACTTTAACTTGAGTTTAAAAGGAAGATAATAAATTCAAATTTCTTGAGACTTAATGATGTCATTAAAATAAAAGAAGACTTGTCATATAAATATTTTATTGTTTTCGAGAAACATTCCTAGAATGATACACAGATGACAGGCTCTACCAATAAAAGGGTTACCCTCTTCGTGGGCTCATTCATTCCATGTGTAAAGCTAGTAACTCTGTAGCATTGCTTAAAACTCTCAGGGAAGTAGAATAAACAGAAAGTCTTATTAAAATAACTTCCCAATTATACTTCCAGGATAGTCAAGGGCATGATCTGCATAGAATACAATTGTACATAGGAGTATAGATGGACATAGACTTAGGTAAATATTAATTTTATGATTAAGCAATTCTGTTATATCAGATCTTTCAGAACAGATTACACTTGGTATCTCTCTGTTTTAGCATTATTTTACCTTTCAAAATCATGGGTCTGCTATAAACTAGGGAGCACATTTTAGGGTGATGTTTCCAGGGCTCTGTTGTGTGCACCACTGCAGTAATCTAATGGTGAAGGCAAAAGCAAAAGCACAGCCTGCTGTCAAGGGAAAGATCCTGGCTTTTCTGATAACTTGTACTCAGAGATTTGCAGCAATTCTTTCTTCATAAAGTATAGCTTTTATTCTGGGCGTGAAAATTAATGATCCTATCTCATAAATGTATTTTTTTTCAAGATACTTGGACAAGGAATACATTTGGCATAAGTTAAACTTGTTAATTGTTTTGGTAGCCAGAGTTTGAAAAGAACTAAGGAAAACTAGTGTCCTTCAAAGGCAAACATACTATAAAAAAGGAAAGCATGCTGGCATGATTATACAGAACCATTTAAAAAACATCTACATGTAAATGTAGATGGAAGCCATTTAATGCAAGGCACTCCAGTTTTATTCATATTGTTGCAAAAAGTAAAATAATTTCCAAAGCTCAATTATGTTCTAAACATGCTGTGATTGTTTGCATATTTTAGTAATGTGAATAATGCTGCCAGGTATACACATAGCTCTACCTGATGTTGACTTCACTGGGCTTCATACCCAGCAGAGTTATTGATTGGCAATCTAGTAGCTTCTGTTCTTGATTTTTGACAAATATTCGTATTTTTCCAAGATAGCTATACCTGTTCTCGTTGCAAGCAAAAGTACGTACGCATTCTATTTTAACACTCTCACCTGAGATTGTTCTCCTGTCTTTTCAATGATACCATAGTCAGGGCAGGTCAAATACCTCAGTGGATTAAAGTACCTGCAAGGAGGCACAGGGGCAGGGGTTCAATCCCTGAGCCTGCCATGCTGGTCCCAACACTGGGGCACACGGAGACTGCAATTGAGCCTGGTCATGGTGATGCACACTACGCTGTAATCCCTGCTCTTGCTTGGGACACAGTAAACAGGCTGATCACTAGGAGCATCATTTAGTAGTGAGACTATGAACACCCTGTAGACCCTCCTGCAGAATGAACAACAACAAAAAAAAAGGATACCATAGTCATCTTATACATCTGAGATATTTCGTTCTGGTTTTGATTTGCTTTTCATTTTCTACATTTCTTATTGACCATTTCTTAATGTTCTTTTGGAAAAGTATCTATGAATGGTTGTTGCTCATGCTGTAATAAAGTTTTATTGTTTTTTTACTTTAAATTTATCTGATTATTTTATGTACCTTAAACACTAATATCTTCTTAGATATGTATGGTTTGAAATTTTTACACAAATCTTTCTGTTTTTTTTTGTTTTTTTTTTCATTTTTCTCATTTTGCTGTCATTTTTTTTTTTTTTTTTTTTTTTTTTTTTTTTTTTTTCATTTTTCTCATTTTGCTGTCATTTTTTTTTTTTCTTTTGTTTTGGCAAAACAACACTGAGAGCCAGCTTCACACTCAGGAAGTGCCTCCTCCCCCTGGTTTCTGGTACTCTACACAATCAAAGAAATTTCTCTAGTGACATGCTATAGAAATGACCCCTAAAAGTATAGCCTTATTTCTGAACAAGTTTTAATTTGTAATTTTAAAAGGTCTCATATATTTTTACTTTCTTGCATGAACTTTCCATCTAATATCCCCCCCCAAAAAAATCATTGCCAAAGCCAATATTAAGGAGTTTTCTCTTATATTTTATTCTAAAACTTTATGGCTCAATTTTATTTTTGGTAATTAATTACTTTTGAGTTGATATTTTATAAATTTTCATTGTTTTCCTTTTTCTTGTGAATATTCAGTTTTCCAGACATCATTTTTTGTTCCTGGGAATTGAACTCAGAGCTTTGTGCTTGCCGGCAGGTGCTGGCCCCAGACATCTCTTTTGGAAAGACCATCTTGTCCCATTGTTTTGCTTTGTGTCTGGGCGTCTCCCTGAAAGCCTCATGAAGTCATATGGTTCAGGTCTTTCAGAGGTGGCTGAATATACTTTGTGATTTACTCATGGTCCAACACTAGGATTGATCTAGGGCCAGTAGCCTGCTTCCAGTGTAAGAGAAAGAGACTGTCTCTGCTCCTTCTTCCTTGCTACTTTTTTTAGTTTTTGATTGTCATAAATTGCTCTCCTCTGGGGAGAAATCCTGCCTTGAAACCAGGTGATTATGAACTGAAACCTTTACAAACTGTAAGCTAAGTAAATGTCTCCCTTTTTAACATTAGATATTGGATATTTTGTCTCAGCAACAAAAGAATCATGTAACTAACATACCCAGGATGTGTCTCCTTGTTGCTTTTGTGGAAAATTGATTGACCACATAAGCTTAAGTTTATCTCTGGGTTCTCTCTTCTGTTTCACTCTTTGGTGTGTTTGTTTTTATATCAATAGGTATTGTTCTATTGATGCTAGAAGTGCATCTTCTTTAAAAAATAATTTTAATGCAAAAGAAATATTAATGAGAAAGTTTCACAACAGGTTAGTAAAGCAGTGACAGAAAGTAATGCAATGTATATTGTTGTCTTCATAGTACTTATTCAGAGTTTAAGATGCAGACATGATATCTTTTCTAAACACAATTAGTACTAATCTTTCTTCTCACTGTACTAAGAGAGAGTAGTTGTATGTACAGTCCAATGTATAGTCCAATAGTCCATAATAGTGGGTTATCAGCAGAACTGGTAATATCAGAAGCTGTTGACTTGAGCCTATTACAGTTCAGCATATTAACATGGCTTTACTTTTTAGACCTCATGGTTAGACTTTTTATTGCTGGAGGAAGCGTATCTTGAGAAAGGGGGTTACTTAGCTGAAAATAAAACTGGGTGCATTCTCAGATTTCTGTTTTTCATGAGTTTTACTCGTTAGGATGATTGCCGGGAGTGGTGGCACACGCCTGTAATCCCAGCACTCGGGAGCCTGAGGTAGGAGGATCGGTGCGAGTTAGAGACCAGCCTGGGCTACAAAAGTGAGTTCAAGGGCAGCTTCAACTGCATAGCTAGACCCTGTTTCAAAAAGACCAAAAAAAAAAAAAAATGTTAGGATGATTGGCTGGATTTCAAGTATTTCATTACTCTTTCTCTTTCTTTTTTTTTTTTCTCTTTCTTTCTTTCTTTCTTTTTTAGGGAAGGGTCTACAGGGTTTTCATGGTCTCACTACTATATAGGACTCCTAGTGATCAGCCTGTTTACAACCTCCCAGGAGCTGGAATTACATGCATGTGCCACCCTGCCAGGCTCAGTTACCATCTCGATCTCCCAACATGACCTCCCAGTCTCTGTACCTGCTTCCAGGCACTTTAATTCACTGAGCTATTTAGCCAGCCCCATAGCGATCTTTTAGTCTCAACTTCCCCAGCGCTGGAATTACGGGAGAGCAACAATAGGCCCTGTCTCCAGCTGGTTCAACGTACCTTGGGAGGAGGGCTGACACAGCATGCGGAACTTTTTTTTTCTTTTTTTCTTTTAAACTAGATCCCATGCAACCAAATAAAATTCTTGTGGTCAGGATTGACAGTTTAAAAAAAAATTACACCACTAATGGCTTATGAGTCTGTGCACAATTAATTTTTCAACAAAAAATGTGAAGAATGTATTTGAGTGCAGTCTCAATCACTAAGGTAGAAATGAAAGTGATTCCCACACATCTGCGATTCGTAATGCACAAAAATTATACAGAAGTTAAAAAAGAAAATGGGAACATTTCAATTTAGGACTCAGTCAAAAGATACGACAAAGAAAAAGGCTCAGGGGTAGGATGGTTAGCAGGGGTTAGCAAATTAACATGTTTTTTAGCACTAAGCACTTTTTCCCTCATTTAATTCTCAGAGTAAGGGAAAATGATAAGCATCATTAGCACCATTTTACATTTAAACAAAGTTAAACTCAGAGGCTGAGGCCTATGCTTGAAGTGACATCAATGGTAAGATTCAGGATTCTCCTTCCATTGAAATTTCAGCGAGTGAGCAATTTTGCATCAGGATTGGTACCATCTATATATTCTCTAGTCTCCTCTTAGCATGTTGTATACAATCTCTTTAAATATTAATTCACGTAGAAAGCCAAATATAGTGTCTTTTGCTCAGGAGGCAATCAATAACCATGAGTTATGGTAATGCTTCTTAAAGGAGTTGAATAGACTACTCACTTCATCCCTCATCCTTAACCTTAGAGAGATCCAGTCCTTGCATTTTAAAGATTTATGCACTTGCGGACAAAAGACTTTGTTTAGAGCAGAAAGAAGGAGTGAAGGCCGGCTACAGGAAGGGAGAGGACCAGAAAATTGGAAACCAGACCATTTTAGGCTCATAGTAACTGGCACAAGGTAGATAAGTATGTAATTTAACTTTAGCTTTGTTTATAATGGCTATTCTACAGAAATTACCAGAGAATGATAATGATGACATGTATTTGAGTACCATAGCATTATGATGGTAATAAAACAGAAAAGGGGATGGGGAGGCAGAAAACACATGAACTGATAGAAAGCAGAATGCACTTATGAATATATTTTCAAATACATTTGCCTTTTTTTTTTTTTTTCCTGGAACTGGGATCGAACTCAGAATCTTACACTTGCCTGGCAGGCACTTGTGCCCCTGAGTCATCTCCCACCCCAACTTTCTTAATTTTCGTATTAGTTGGTTTGTGTAATCATATTTTTAATGGTGTCATTTACAATTGTTTTTATTCTTATCTTTCCTTCTTTACTACCTTTACCCTTCTTTATTATCTCTCTCTTCCTTCACTAATATTATTTTTGTTCAAAATCTCATAGCTGGGGCTGGCCAGGCAGCTTAGCAGAAAGACGTGCCTCTTCGGCACAGTGCAGCAGCTGGAGTTTAGTGCCTCATGTGTTGTGTTGGCCCCAACGTGAGGAGGTTATTAAGATAGGGCGTGGTGTCACGAACCTAAAAGCCCAGCATTGGGAGGCTGAAAACACGGGAATCACTAAGAGTCCAATGTATGCAGAGAGAACCTGTAAACCCTGCCCTAAATCCATAAAAAAAAGGTACCTTGTATCTATACGTTTTATAGACTTTTTTCAAATTTTTTAATGAATGCAAAAAGTCTTGAAACCAGTGTCATACCCTTGGATTTGTTTAACAACCTCTCCAGGGTTGAGACTGTCACCTAGTTTTTTCTTTTGTACCAGGAATCAAATTTATGACCTTGCATTTGTCAGGCAAGTGCGGATGCTGCTGAGATGTGTCCCTAGCCAACCTACTGGATTTTATGAGCTTAAGCATGTAAGTTCATTACTTAATATCAAAGGACTATGTTAATCTCATGAGGAGATTTAATTTCTGTCAGATACTAGAAATTCAAACATAACATTATTTTTAGGTATAAGATCAATTTAATTAATTAACTGAGGGACAAATTAATATGATGATGTCATACACGCATATGCTGACTTTAAGATACTCAGAAGTTAATAACATTAACATGCAAAGTTCTCTCAGTTTGATTAATTTATTTATTGAGACAGGACCTCATTATAATTCAGGCTGGTCTTGAATTCACTTTTGTAGCTTAGCCATGTCTCAAACTCACAGCAATCCTCCTGCTTCAGCTTTCCAATTATAGCCATTATACGCATATACCACTATGTCCAGCTTTCTCTTAGTTTTAAATGTGAAAAAAATATTAAAATTGAACTCACTGAATTGAGAAACAGCTATTACATTTGATCATAGATTTAGCTAGTTCTTCTGTGAACACTTATTTATTGGCTATTTAGTGCTGAGCATGTGTGAATGTACTGAATAATTGTTTCCCCATTTTCACAAAATGTAAAGTACAAATGATATGCCAAGTGGTAGACTTGGATGGTTAGCAAAGTGTGACAGAGGCCAAGATCAATGATGTTTTCTGTTACAAAGATCACCAAAATGGTGACTATTCAGTACCTACAGTTTCCCTCAAGGACTGGAAAAGGCCTGTGAGAGGAAAGGGATGTTAGTACATTATTTCATAGGTTGTCTCTTTTTGTTGCTAAAACGCTTAAATGAGCTGTTTGGTATAGACTACATAGAGCTCTTGACTGGGGCTAAACTCTGAGCTCCGACTTAAGCCACACGTTCAGCTGGGGAGGGTGGGCCAGAGATAGGCTCCTGGTGGCTTTATGTTGCCAACGGCAGCCATAGACTTGGAGTAATCAGGTTTGAGTAGGACATAACTTATAATGCAAAACACAGCACAAACAATCAGAAACAGACCAGATCTCACCAGCCTGCTCTGTGTGACATGAGAACATGTGGAGGAATGAAGTGCTCGTAATTATGAATAGCAGCCATATTACCATAACTACATTATTCATGGATTCAGATGGAAATGCTGTCTTACAATTTCATGCCAATGATTTTTTTTCACTTTTTAAACAATAATAATTTCTCTTGCTCATTGTTTAACATTCAAGGGTGCTTCAAAAGTCTGAGAAAAAGAGTGCTTTCTTTGTGATTTTTAAATGTGATACATTGGTTTGGATACAAACAACAGGTAAGAGAAAAATAGACCTTAAGAAGGGAAGGTGGGCAGAGGAAGGACTGACGGGCAATTAGACCCCAGTCCACTGAGAGCAAGGAAATGGGATTCTGATTGCTGCACTCAAGTGCTCTTTCACCCTGGGTGCCAGGGCAAGAACGGGTCAGCAGAATTCAGTCTGTCAACAAGACTGTCTAATTGTCTAGACTGTAATTTCTACTCACTGCATCTAGAGTAACCGAGGGAAAGCAGTCTCTTGATCCAGCAGGTTTTAAATTTTTAACAAGAGTAAAAGAAACACATGCACAATTTAAGAGGAAAAGGAAAAAAAAAAAAAAGTGTCCCAGCCCCTTCAGAATTGAGGGTACAAAAAATAATTTATGTGTAGTGTTTCACATTACTCTAAATGTGGGAGTGGGTAGACTTATGATGTCAGCATTATTACATCCATGATAAATAAAGGGAAGTACTCAGAGAATAAATGTTGCCTGAAACCAGCTGAAAAAGATTCATAATTCATATAAACAGGGCTAAAAAATAAAATCTCTTAACTTTACTCTTTGCAGAAGGTCTTCTGAAACCTTAAGTGCTTTACTAGTAAATTTCGTGGTGAAAATTACTTTGTTCATGTAAAATTCATCTACACAGATAAAACTAACAATAGCCTTGTGATATTAGTTGGATTAAGTAAAATAATGCCAGTAAATGGTTCTCTGCAGAACCCAACTCTCAGGAAATGCTCAATACGTCCTCCTTTATAATCACAGGATGATAAAAGAGGAAATAGAAAGGTAGAACATAGGGATGCACACAAAAAGTCATGCAGATTAGGCTATATGCATATGTATATGTGCATGTTACTATAAAAAGTATCAATCGCATTCACACATGAAAAGCATCACGTGGTGATCCGCACTCACCATCACCTAACTTTGCCACACGCTTGTATTTACATCTCCATTTTCTCTCACCAATAAATCATTTTGAAGTCAATCCTAGACATTGCATGCATGCTTTCTTGCATATTTTGGCATTTCTAACAAGACAATGTGTCTTGATGAAAGCATAATGCAACAGCATTATTGCACTTAGAGTGATTAAAAGTGGTTTGAAATTATTTTTGAACTGTCAAGCATCCAGGGTTGATTTTTTTCTTCACATCACATAGTTGCCTGTATATAATTCTCTTTCCCTTTGTTGCTCGAATTAAGATTAACTGTGCATGCATTAGTTTTTGTGCCTGTGATTTTCCGTAGCTCTGAAGTATCATTTTGTTTTTTATCCCATGCCACCCAGAACACACAGAACTTTGGTTTCATCCTTGAGACTTTGGTTAGCGACTTATGTATCTTGACGGTGAATAACCCCTTCCTTGCAGCAAAATAAATGAGGACAAATGTGCAAGCTAGGTAGGTTGGGAGGTGGGTAAGTAGGCAGAAAAGACTGTCTCATACCTGGTGCTGTGTAAGGCACGCAGCACTCTCATAATGTCTAGCTGTATCTTTTTTTTTTTTTTTGTCTTTTTGAGACAGAGTCTCGCTATGCAGTTGAGGCTGGCCTTGAGCTCACTTTTGTAGCCCAGGCTGGTCTCGAACTCACACCGATCCTCCTGCCTCAGCCTCCCAAGTGCTAGGATTACAGGTGTGCGCCACCACGCCCGGCTGTCTAGCTGTATCTTGCTGATACTGACAACTGTTCACCTTTGTCTATATTTGTCACCACATAGGTAGCTGGAACTCTTTTATAGTTAAGAATAATGGTTAGCTTTAGAAAGAAGCCTTTGAAAGGTAGTCTTAGAAAATTTCACAGCATCTTGTGAGGAAAACCAAAAGTCAGAACTTTTACAAACCACAAAATAGCGTTTGAGACATATGGACCAATGTGCACTGGGCTAAAACTCCCTATCTTAGGTGCATCAGTGTAGCCAGACAATATACAGTTCAAGTATAAATAGAATAGCCACTTTCTCTATACTGTAATAATTTCTAACATGACATCAAGGAAAATTATGAATAGATAAAATTATGATTTTTCCGTGCTCTGGATTTATTTTATAATTTGTCAAGATCATTGACAATGTTTTCTATGAAAGCATATTTTCATTCATTTTTGCTATTTATAATGAATACTAAAGAAAAATAAAAATATACCAGTAATAACATTTGTTATTATATGAAGCAGTAGGAAGAGGAGAAGGAAAAGGAAGAAGAGAGGTAGGAAGATAAATCCCAAGATTTACTCAAAGAGAATAAGTTTAGTTTTCGGTCAGACAGTAACATATTCTGTGTTAGTCAGGTTTTACTAGAGGAACAGACATAATGCAAGGAGCAGACAAAAACCAATATGTACAAATGTGTAAGAAATTACAAGGTTGGCTTATGACAGTCAGGGCATCTGCACACCCGAGACTAAAGAATTCAGTCCCAAGATCTGAAATTCCCTGAAGTGTTCCATGCAAGTCTCTATCAGCCAGCTGATGGGTCTGCTGAAGAATCTGTAATGAAACGCCGAAGGATCCAAGCTGGAGGACAAAGAGTCTGGGCTGGAAGCCAGGAGAAGAAATCTGAGCTGACTGAGAAGAAGACTCAATTTCCTCTGAGGAAGTGGAATGCAGAATCTGTCCTCAACCTCTTTATATGCCCTTTTTGTTCTGAGTCACCCTGGGGCAGGCCTTTCCCACCCTGGGACAAGGTCACTCATGCCCATGGTACCCACAGTCCAGGATATGGAGCTGCTGATGTGATCCAGCCAAGTTGACACAATGTATTGACCACTACGATAAGCAAATAGAGATAAAAATAAATTGAAATTATAATCGGTTGTTCTACAAGATAGAATGATAAACTTCTAAATTTCTTTTCTTTGACCTTTTATTAAACAAACTGTCTTGGTTACTTTTCCCTCATTGCTGAGACAAAATACCCAGCTCCCAAACTTAAGGAAGGAAAGGCTTATTTAGCTCAAGGTTTGTGGAGGATTTAGTCCATACTCACCTGGCCCCAAGGTACAGCGGCACATGGCAGAAGACAGCAGTGCATGGCAGTGGAAAATAGCAAACTGGCAGGAGCATTTGGGTGGAGTTGAGGTAAGGAGGCTGCAGAGAGCAAGCCTGTCTCCCTTAAGTTGCATTCAAGCTATCTGAGCCAGGCTGGGTGTAGCACTCACCCCCATAAGCCCAGCAGCACTCACTCCCATAATCCCAGTGGATCATGATTTAGTCACAAATTCTAGAAGTCTGCCACATGACTTACCTGAGGCTTTGGGAGGACAAGGGATAAATAGGCACAAACCATAACTCAAACAGACAAATAAGTGAAAAACCACCCACCATTCTCTGAAGAGTTAGGCTTAGCAATTCACCTGGGAGGAAGTCTCCCTTGATTTATATATGTATGAACATTTAAACCAGATGGATTTCTACCTTACAAGGAAGGTGTAAAGGGAACCTTTGTATAGTTTATCTAAGGCCTACATCTTTGGTATATTGCAATGTGAGAAGAGACAATAATTTGCATAAGAAAGTGCAGTGTTTTTCCTTTGTTTTATGTTTTTTAGGTGGATGGGTAAATCTTGAAAAGCAAACCTGTATTTCTTTCCCAGGAAAGGACACAGATCATGGAGGACCAGTTTAACACCAAACAAGATAGCAGGTATAAACCAGAAGGCTCCCTGAAATGGTCAGGAGTTTAGAACACAGAAATGGTATCATGAGATGTGGCTTGTGTGGTCGCACAGGACCTTGCTGGCATAAATGATGCTTGCCAGCTTGAATTCTTGTGCTCCTATTATTTTTTTTTTTTTCTTAGTACAAACTTTACTATGATATGATGTTTTCAGTTATTTTGGGAAAATTCTGAGGATCAGGTAGCTACATTGAATGGGATTTCCAGTCCTAGTTTTTTAAGGAGTCTCCACACTGATTTCCATAATGGTTGCACCAGTCTGCATTCCCACCAGCAGTGGAGAAGCGTTCCTTTTTCCCCAGTCTCTCCAGCATTTGTTGTTGGTTGATTTATTTATGATAGCCATTCTTTCTGGGGTGTGATGGTACCTAAGTGTTGTTTCAATTTGCATTTCATGGATGGCTAGTGATGTGGAACATTTTTTCATGTATTTATGAGCTTCTAGTATTTCTTCCTTTGAGATGTGTGTGTTCATCTCAGATGTCATTTCTAGATTGGGCCTTTAAATTTTGGGATTCTAATGTCTTTTAGTTCTGCATAAATTCTAGAGAGAAGATCTTCAAATGCTTATTACTTAAAATGTTTCCAAATTTGTGGGTTGTCTTTTCACTCTGTTGGTAATTTCTTTACTCATGCAAAGACTTCTCAATAAGAGGTGGCCCCAGTTGTTAATTCATTCAAGTGTCACTGCTGTGCATGGTTTCAGAATAACTCTTAAGGGGATTTGACTGACTTTTTCAGATGCAGAGTTACATTATTTGTTATGTAGCTCTTGCTTTTTCTTGTTTTAACCATCAGGTAGAAAAGTCTAACCACAAGCTACAAAATAAAGCCATATTAGTACGCAGAGCTATAAAAAGCTCAAGCCACCAACATCTGACATTGCTAACTCTTCTGACAATCCACAACTATTATGGACTAGTGGACTACATTGAGTTATTTTGTTGAATTCAGAAACCTACAGAATTTGAATGGCAATGGAATACCAATCTGTGAGAAAAGAAAACAAAACAATATAAACTTTATTTCTCTGTAACACAGTTCCAATATTAACAAACCATAATCCAGAAGGGGGTAATTAGGCATTAACACTGAAAACCTTCTTTTTTTTCTTTCTTTATTTAATTTTTGTTGTTGTTTTCAATGTATTCAGTTGGAGCTTTAGGACCTCAGTATACACATCGGACTCATAGTGATTCTCCTATTTGCAGCCTCCCAAGCTCTAGGATTATAGGCATGCAGCACTGTGACCAGTACCAGTCACCATCTCAATGCACCTTGGGGTAGGCCCAGCACAGCACACTGGGGATCAAACCCCAGTCCCTGCATCTGCCTAAGCAGGTGCTTTAATTCACTGAGCTATCTATCTGACCCAATAACTTTTTCTTAGTTTAATAAATAGAACTTTGAATTCAAAATTCTAGCAGTAAACTGTTATGAAACTAAATAGCCCCTTTACATGAAAAGGGGAAAAACTGATAGTGAGAAGGCATAAACCAGCCAATGGACTCACATTCCTTTTTACAATAAATGTACCTAGTTCTCATTACTGACACTGACATGAGGTGGCTTGAATGGCTTAGAATTTGAACCTAGAAGCACAGCACTGGCTGCACGGACTGCCTAGCACCTTACAGCTTCTACCTCACAACAACATGATGCATTTTCCTGGCTGTATTTCTTTTACTGCATCTCTGGTAAATTAGCTGATTCTAGGAAAGAAAGATGGGATCAATATGATGGTGTAGGCAAGGAAAGGAAACCTAAAGTGCTGTAAGTAACATATTAAAGGAAGATCTGCATGCGCACTGAGGTAGCAATGAAGCCTGGGCAGGGCGTCCCAGGCATGCAATCCTAGGGAGGCAGAAATCAGGTGTCTGAGATGCCCAGTGAAACCTGAGCAAACAAACAAACAAAAAATGGTAGGGAAAGCACTCTTTCTATAAACATCTTGCCCCTTTGAGGCAGCTGTAGTCTGGATGTCTGCATGACAAAGGGATGATAAAAGCAGGGATTCTTCCATACAAACAAGGCATCTGCAAAGGATTGCTTTCACCTCACTGAAGGCAATTCAAAGAAATTCCTTTCTTTCCCTGCAAATCAAAGCCAACAAAAGTCCTATCATTTGGAATCAGGAACACCAGCTCCACTCATTCTACATTACACACACACACACACACACACACACACACACACACGCATGCATGAACGCATGCACGCATGCACGCACACACACATGCACATACATAATTCTGCCATTCATCTATAGTCTCTGCAGCTTTAAGTTCTTGTGTTTCCTCCTAATTTATAGTGTAGTGTTGGGAGCACAGAAGAGAGGGAGAGGGAGGTAGAGCACTTACATTTCTATAGTTTATATTATGTCTATTCTTTTTTATTACATATATTCTTATAATTCTTCTGTCACTTTTTTTTTTTTTTTTTTTTTTTTTTTTTTTTTTTTTTTT
>PVJA010004345.1:5801-87072 GCA_004027025.1 Myocastor coypus
AAAAAAAAAAAAAAAAAAAAAAAAAAAAAAAAAAAAAAAAAAAGCAAAATACCACAACGAAGTAATAGAAAACTAGCAATAGTTAACTCATGGTGTAGTCATGTGTAATATATGCAGTGTCTTCAAAATCATTATTCTGATACCAAGTAGAGTCTCCCATAGAAGTAGAAACAATCAGATAGTAGCACGAACCTTTTTCTTTTCAATAAACTAAGAGAAACTAGGAAATTTCACATGCAAATAATGAAGGATCCAGATGGAAGAAGGGGCAAGGTGGAGAACCATATTTTCCTGAACCGAAGAGATTGTTGGCTTTCTAACCACAACAATTTCTAGCTACAATAATTGATTCTGAGAAAGAATCAACACACAAGAAAATATACAAAAAAAGTACATTAGACACCTCATTAAACTCCTGAGCATTCAGCAGAGGTGGTGGTGGGGGTCTTCCTGGGTCCTCCTCTAGGGCTACATAATGATAATCACTGGCCCACTGCAGTCCACATGCTGTGGCTCCTTAAGGCGTTCTGTTGTCCCAGTTTGCTAAGTATCTTAGTTACTTTTCTGTCTCATTGCTGGGACAGATACCCGACACTCAAATTAGGGAAGGAAAGGTTTATTTAGCTCATAGTTATGGGAGGTTTCAGTTCATACTCAGCTGGCTCCAAGGCAGAGAGGCACAGGGCAGAGAGTAATCTTCTATGGCAGCAGCAAAGAGCAAGAGCAAAGGGGGAGAGTAGCAGCAGCTCAAGTGGCCAACTTCTCCTTCTGCATTACATTGAAATGCAAATCACTTGCCCCAGGGGAGTCGCAGCACCCACACCCACAATGATCAACCACAAATTCCTGAAGCTGTCCCATGATTGCATGAGGCTGGGGGGTGGGGGACACCTAGACACAAACCATAACACTAACCCAGCATGGGCAAGACCAGCTGTGGCCTCTTGTAATGCCACCCCATAGCTTGCCTTGTCCTTTGCCATATCTTGCACATGTCCTACAAACCACCATGACATGCAATCCATGGTGCTAAGTGGGTTTTATACTCTGAGTTCTTACAGCAACATCTGTACATGGTATAGGTAAGAGAAGAGGGCAGGCATTGGAGGAGAGAGAGAGAGAGAGAGAGAGAGAGAGAGAGAGAGAGACAGACCGACCAAGACAGAGAGACAGAGAGACAGAGACAGAGATATTGATAGCTAGGTGAAGACATTAGTCCTTCGTGTGTATTTTTTAGTTCCTATTCTGCTTCCTCATCCCTTGTAAGCACAGTTCCCAGGAGAACTCAGTGCCGTTCTTGCCCATGAATCCCTCCGCACAGTGTTCCCTAGGAGGCCTGGCCTATAACTCTCCATATAAAGCAAAGCAGAACCACAGCATCAGAATATCCATCCTTGAAAACTAAACCAAAACGATGAATTCTCTCTTCCCCAAACTCCTAAATCTCAGGAAATTTTCTAATAGAGATATCAGGTTATTTCTACAGGAACTAGGCCCATACTTGAGCACATTTTTGAAAGCCAGAAGGGAGTAGAATTAAGTGCATTGAGCAACGTCTGCTCAAAGGTAAAGATGGTGAAATGCAACCTGGCTCGAAAAGTCCTGAGATCAAAGTGTCCTCCATCAGTAAAGGAGAACTGATTGGGCCCGTGAGGAAGTCCATGTGGGATGCTGACTTCAGTGTGTGCTGCTCTGCTGTCTGGCAGAAGCACTGCAGGAAGTCGCCAAGCACACGCCAGCTGAGTTAAAGAGCATCTCCAGACCAGAAGGGGTGGAAGCAGAGCACCCTGCAGGGACATAGGTGGGACTTCATGCTTTTCTGGAACAGAAGAGCGTAACAGGCTGTAGTTAAGAGGTGTCAAGTCAGGCTCGAGTTTGCATAAAAGTAGACGCCACGGTAGGAGAGACGTCATCATTAACAATGCTAGGAACAGGAGGAAGAATTAACCTCTGTAGATGTGGGCAAAGAAAAAGCAGCAGTGCTGTTCAAATTGCCAAGGAGAGTAAAAGAAAAGAGAGAGAAACCTAACTGGGTTACCACACAATAGAAAAGCAATCAAAAAGAAATAGTAGCAAAATGAAAATACTAGACATTAAATATAAACTGTAGGAATTAAATAAATCACTTTTATAAGAAATATGATTAGAAACTTACTAATTGTAAGTGTCAGCACTGATTTAGCAGAGTCCACCTGTATCATTAAAGCATAAGAATTATAAATAAACTTTAAAATATACAAGTAGGGCCAGTGAGATTGCTCAGTGGTCTAAGAGCTTACTTGGCAACTGTAGGGACCAGGGTTCGATCCCTGGCATCATATGGCACCACCCCCAGGCACACATGGGGGTGGTACTGAGATCAGATGTGGTGGCACACATGTGTATCCCCAGTGCTGAAAACAGGGCCTGAAAACAGGAGGATCACTACAAGTCTGAGCTGTGTAGCAAGACCCTGTACCAAATACACATATAAAAATTAAAAAAATATATACAAGTACAGTCAGAAAATAGCAAAATAAAACAGTAATGTAGCAGGAAGATATTAATACAGAGTTACAGGAAAAAATAGAGAAATATGTAAAATGAAAAATAACCTCTTTGAAAATATTGATGTGTTGAGATGTCAGCCTGTCAGGTCTGACTGGGGAGAAAGAGAAATACAGCATTATAAGGGAGATACAAACACACCTATAGTGAAAGTTAAAGCTGAGAAGTGCACTCCATAGAAGTAAATGTGATGGATTAAATATACTCTGTGGTGTTTACACAGTAAGGAAATCAATTTACTACGCCTTTCTCTGAACATATGCTTTAATTAATCAATAAAACAATGAAGCCGATGAAATCTCCCTGTGTGAGGAAAGCCAGTGATGCCACTATTAGACAAGGTCTATTAGGACAATGTAAGAATGTATCTTAGTCTTCACGATTTTATACAGATTAATGCATACAGGCTACCTATATATCATAGTGCTTGATGGAGTTTCACACTCTCATTTCTTACAGCAGAGAGATTGCTGAGCAAAGATAAGAAGGCAGACACTGGAGGAGAAAGAGAGTCACTTGCTTTTAGGCAAGGACAGTAGATATTAGTGCTTCTTTGTTTAACTCCTATCATGCAAGTGGAAGAGAAGCAGGAGAAATAAGAAAATAGTATCTGATGATCACCTGTGATGGTCCAGGCTCCTGGCCAAGAGCTCTGAGTGCAATGACAGTTCATGGCTTCATAAGGTCTCAATAAATATGCAGACACACCCACACCCCCCAGACACACACACGTGCATGCACATGCACACACAATCTTACATTCATATCTGTAGAATACTTTGTAGATACACCCACTGATTAAAGAACATCCAACATACTTTAAAGAAAGTTAGGAAGGCTTTTGCATACAAATATATTACTGAAATTGGTTGCAAATAGATGATGCGGGGATCCGAAGGGGGTGTGTAAATATGGGGACAACAGGAGGGAGAGGTGACAAAGGGGAGGTAAAAAGCATCAGGATGCCATGAGTGTGGGCACCCATGCTTCATCATCATGGGGTAAATGCATTCATTAGGCATTGCTGTGTCTCAAAATATTAATAAAAATGGAAAAATAAACATTTCAAAAACTGATAAACTTTACTCATGAAATAAACAACATGGCAAGTTAAACTGATGCATGAAGTCCAACACCTTGCCATTGCTTACCAACACGCTCATGAGAGAGAATGGTTTTGCTGGGTTCACCCACAGTGGCATAAGATATAGGTGCCCAGCTCCACCTCTCAGGCCGTCTGCGCAGGATGCCTGCCTGCCGTGGGGGAGTGTCCCTGGGTAGGGATTCTTACGGCCGCATGCTGACAGGCTAGACCCATTTTGCTACTCAACACAGCTCTGCATAGGGTCCAGGCATCCTGAGAAAGTGAGTTACTTCCAGGAGGCAGGAGGCCCTCGGAACCTGCTTTGGTTTTAAGGCAGCTTCTCGTCATCTTTGGAGGATGCTTCCAGCTCCGCTTCCTGTGGCATAGCTGGGGAATGGCACGCAAGCTCTTCCTCTTCTTGTCTTGAGAAAGGAGATGTCCTGGTAAGGGCACGGGCTCGCGAGCTGCTGCTTCACTGTGGAAAGGGGGCTCACCTTTCCATCCTCAGACAAGCAGCCCAACAGAGGTCAGGATGAAGGGTGTAAAGGAAAAGTAAAGCAAACGCCAGACACCTCCGATGCAAAACTTCGTTACTTAAGAAGCTGGAGTAGTCCCTATTAGGTCAGCGACTGTAAGTCTATCCTATCAACGAAGATTATAAGATTTAAAGAGGGGCTTTGCCTCCCTGCGGTGATGTCAGCAGCTCTCAGCAGCCGCTGCCCGTCTTTGGGTTGCATCGCTTAAAGTGCCAGTACCCAGCCTTCCACCCTGCATCTATCATGGAGACACATTGATTTCCTTTCTAGAGAAACGCATATTTCTTTTCTCCTGCTAGAAAGATAAATCTGACAGATTGTAATCAAATGTAGTTGTTCAAAGTACAGAAATGCCACATATAGAAACAAAATGCAATGGCTTCGGAAGGAGCTGGGACTTCGTGGCCCAAGTTTTCCTTTTCGGAAAACACTCGGAGAGCATGCACACAAACTCGGCAACGACAAAGTCTGAGTGCTGTTTCTTTGCATACCCCTCCAGAGGCGAACTTTGCTGGTGGCTTAATGACAATTTCCACCGAAAGCTCTACTCTCCAGATATTTTGTTTCACATAGAGTCTGTAATGTTGGGTGGTGGTCGTCTTTAAAAAAATGAATTTTCCCACCATGAAGCATAGCACTGGCAGGTGAGGGGGTCGTCATTTTTCTCACCCACCAGGCCCTTATCACTGTCTAGGTCTTTGCCACGATTTGCTGGAGCATTAGGGTGTACTTGCTTCATTTCAAGTAGAGATTCTGAGTAGCTCGTGCTACACTTTTCAGCGTGATGGGGAAGAGCCACAGTGTCCTTCTTCTGAATTAAGAGAGACATCGCCACTCATCTGCTTTAAGATGACATTAAACAGTCGGTGGGGGAGACTTAAAATCAACAGGGCTTGATGCTTGTTTCGTCTCATTCATTGATTAGCTGCAGGCTGAACATGAGCTGATTTTTAATGGTACTTTTGGAAACACTTGAGTCCCTGGCATGTTTTGTCTCCTGTTCTAAGTGTAGATATGATTGGTTGCATTTTCATTAGAATAAAGAGAGCAGATGCCTCTTATTCACACCTAGTGGCAATTTCCTGTCCAGATATCTAGGCATGAAATATCTTATTTCAGCTAATTTTTAAAGGTGAAAATAGAAAAGAGCTCATATCTTCAATGGAAGTGTATTATTGTTTTACTTGACCATCAGTCCATATTTTTCAGTAAGTTTTTTTCCATTTTATCTGTATAATATTATATGATATACTAAGAAATCCAAAAGAATTCCATATTGGAAAGAAAAGTATTGGAAGACTGTCTGTCTGGTGTTTTGTTGTAGATGCATATATAGCTCATTTTGATGGTCCAGAGGCAACCCGTTGCTTTTTAGATGTGAACCTTATCCTCATATGGCAGCACAGATCTGTAATTACAGCTACCTGGGAGGCTGAGATAGGAACATCCCAAGTTTGAGGCCATGCTAGGCAACTTAATAAGGTGGTGTCCCAAAAGAAAAATGTTAGAAAGGATAAGGAAGTTACTTGGTAGACCCTGGTTTCAATCCTTATGTATCAGAAAAAGGAGCACTCAAAATTTATCCTTAGGGCATTTTCATTCTCATTGCTAACCCCCTGAAAGTCACAAACATTATGACTTTTTTTTTTCTTGTTTCAGATCTTTTGTTTGTTTGTTTATTTTTATTTTTATGGCCAGCTCAGCCTGCCCTGAGGGTGCAGCATGTGGTGCCAGGCATCGAACCACGGTCCCTGCAGCTGCCCGAGCTTTCCTAAGCAGACGCTTTAGACCACTGAGCCATCCTGCTGGGCCACAAGCATTATTACTTATACAATAATGTCTCCATTGAGTGAGCTGGCTTTGCAGTCATGAGTTAATTTTGCTAAGCGCTTGGTTTGAGAGTGATCTCACAATTCTAATTGTGGCTTTGGTGTTCCACTTAGAGATATTTCTAAAGAAGATATTTCTAGAAGATTTCATGGCCACATCAGAAGTCCCCTTATCAGAACAGTACTGTCAGAAATCAGAAGAGATTAGCGTTTAAATTGTAAGACAAATAAATTAACTTCACAAACTATAAAAAAGAGAAGTCAATAAACGTGGGCATTGACGTGAATACTATGTTGTCCTCATTAAACGTCAGCCTTGACATCAGTGGTTAAAATTTTGTCCCAGTTTCTACCAGGTATTGATGTTATTTGAAAACTTAACCCTAAATGAAAGGCCACCCACACACAGGAAATATGTGATTTTTTTCCAGAAAGAATATTTGCAATGCTCCAAGCTACAGCTGCTCAAAGTTATGAAGGCAAGCACAAAATATTACCTGGATCATGATTCATACATGCTGAGCAGACAATAAACTCACCTTACTCCTTTGCCCCTACAGAAAGGGCTCCCACCTAGCCATAACTCCAGCACAGGACTTTAAAGCAATATTTCCTAAAGTTACTGAGGTTTCTTCTTCTTTTTCTTTTCTTTCTTTTTTTTTTTTTTTTTTTTTTCTTATTTACAAAAGAAGCAATTCATTTTGTTGGACATTTCAAACTGGCAAATGGCCAGTGACAACTTTGGCCAAATCTGGGTGCAAAAAAGTATCACAAAACACAAAGCAAAGGAATATTCAGGAAAATGGAAACAAAAAGGAAGATTAGTCATCCTTCCATATGGCTTTTTAAAGCCGTGTACCATTACACACTGTTTATGGTAGTTTCTATACAATTTTTCTCATTGAGGAGACAGAGGATTGCATAAGTTGGTGAATACACCAAAAAACGAAGAGAGGGGATTCAGAATGACAACGGAATTTAGCTGATTGTTTGAGAATCTGCAGTGTGATAATGACACTCTCAACCAGCAGAATGGGAAATATGAGCTCATTTACTCCCCCAGAAAGGGATTTCAAGAGCTCAACCAAAAACTAGAGTTACCGGTCGTAGTGTGAAAGGTAAATAATGGCAGTTCTTGCACAATTATGCATCTGATTGAAACAGCTTTGGTAGTAGCAAAGCTCTCAGCACCCGTGTGGTGCACACTCGGTGCACGTGTGTGGGAATGTGCTTCAAGAGGGAAAGAGGAAGGTCGGGCTTTCTGCAGATGCATTTAGAGAGCTTTGAGCAATGCACAGCTCAGACCATGTGCCAGCCTCCCACTGCTTGTCCTCGGCCTCTTGTGACTAGACTGGTAACGTGATTTCTAGTCATTTAGTAGCTAAATGCAGCTCTTGGAGGTTTCATAGTCCATCCCACAGTTGCTGAAGAAAGAATTTCTTATACAATTCCAGCTAGAGCTGGGGAGATAGCCAAGCAGTGTAAGCTCCTTCCTGGAAAGCCCAAGGACCCGAGTTCAATCTCCAGTACTGCATGCAGGGCCCAGAATCCAGGTGGGTGGTGCTGGCCTTGAAATCAGATGTGGTGGCGCACACCTGTAATCCCAACACTGGGGAAGCTGAGACAGGAAGATCACTGAGTCTGACCTATGTAGTGAGATCCTATATCTATCAAATAAGTAAATAAATAAGTGACAATTCCAGCTAAATTGCAACACATTTTTGTTTTCAAATTATTTATCAGTATTTACTAATAGTCCCCCTCTTCCAAATCCATCAGTACCTCACAATTCCCTTAAATAAGATGAAGTTTTTCTAGCCTCTCCTGTGGACTGGCTTTCCAGTTGCTTTGGAACTAATCCTTAGAAGTTTCTCAAAGTTTCCTATGATATCCTACAAGTGGGAAGACAAATCATGGTGTGCTCTTCAGAATATACTGAATTTGGTCACAGAATGAAGTGGGATTGACTCTCAGCTTAGCCACATAGTGGAGGTTTAACTTCAGAAAAGATATGAATGCTTTTAAATCACATAAAATAAATAGATAAATTAAATAAATAAAATCAGAAGATGTGAGGATGCTGGCTATACAGAGGTGGAAAGAAATCCGGAGAAAACAATGCAACTTGTGGCTTTTTGACTT
Source organism: Myocastor coypus (assembly GCA_004027025.1). Taxonomy (NCBI): domain Eukaryota; kingdom Metazoa; phylum Chordata; class Mammalia; order Rodentia; family Myocastoridae; genus Myocastor; species Myocastor coypus. The sequence continues at coordinate 13,940 of PVJA010004345.1, forward strand.
TTCTCTGTGTTATTCTTTTTTAAGCTCCTAACTCTGGGCAAAGCTTTTCAATTCATTTTTCTCCTTTTCTATTCTAAAAAGAGAAGAAAAATAAACGAGTAAAAATGATGCAGAATTTGAAAACTTTCTTTCAAAATTCATGGAGAAATAAGATACTTCCAAGACAAAGAACAACTGAAGAAATTCATCACCATCAAACCAACCCTACAAAGACTTCTGAAAGATTTCATTTTCATTAATAGAGCCATCAAGATACCTCTTAATCTGCCTGCTGGTGGTGGCGAGGAGATCAAAATGACTGCGGTTCCAACGACAACAGCAGAAAGAAACCGTCCATCTTTGTTATTCTTATCTGCAAATGTTAGGAAGTTTTGTACACAGGTGCATTTGCCAGTTTCTTGCGACTGTTCTCCCTTTTCTTCCGACACACTTTCTTTTCTACTCATTCCGTCCCTGACCAGTCCAATTTTGGAATGCCAGACCTTCAAGTCATTAAGTCTTCTCTGAAAACACAGTGGTTTCCACAGCAGAGAAGGCCACACCGGTGATGCTGGGGTGGCCAGAAGCAGCACTTCTCTGTGGGGGCTGCCCAGGGTTTCCCTGGATTAGTCACTTGGCTGCCTTGCTATGTAGCTAGTGATTCAGATATAATCATGTCACCAAGATACCGCTTAATCTGCGCTTGGCATATCTCAAGTTTTCATTTTCATTAATAGAGCCATCAAAGTTTCATTGGGTCTGACTGGTACTGGACACATCCGTGGCTCCCCAGAGGGGCTGGAGCTTGTGCACAGAGAGCCTCTGGTTGCCAGATGGTGGCTGTTAATCTGCTTACTTCAGGGGTGTGAGGGGGGTAAGCTTGCCTGGCCCCCAGCCAGTGGGGCTTGCTCTGCCCTTTGATTATATGATGGCCTTGCGGGATGGCATAAAGCACAGGGCAGAGAAGAAGGATCAGGTGCTGCAGTCAGGGAGGGAAGCAGATCTGACCTTTCTTACCAGAAGGATTCAGAGTGCTGTCTTTCTGCCACCTGTCTAGCCACTGTGTCATGAAATCCCTGTGCATGGCAATGCGGTAGGCTGCAAGGCTGAGCCTGGCAGTCAGCAAAACTTGGCCACCAGTTTGAACTGTGCTTCTTAATGCATGTGTTCTTCCATTTCCTGTTAATGGAATGAGATACCAGAGCCTGGGTACTCAACAAAAAAAAGGTTTAGCTGGCTCACAGTTTAGGAGCTGAAGGTCCCTCCAGCATTACCCTGGCTCTATCCAAGACTCCATGGGTACACGGCTTTCTGGCAGATGGCCTTGCAGTGGCCATGGGTGTTTAAGGAGGAGAGATGAGAAGGCAGAGCAAAGGGAGAGTCCGGTCCTAACCCACCACAAGGTTCATCTCTTAAGAGGTCTGCGACTCACAGCAACATCACACTGAGAGCTGGGCTCCCGACACAGGAACACTTAGGAAACCCAGTCAGAACACGTCCAAAGCACAGCACCAGGTTCTCCACACCAAGGCATAGCACCCACGGCCTTTGAGTCATGGATGGTATGAGCTTGGTTCTGTTTTTCTCATCGCACTCCAGAAAGTTGCCTAGACAGGAAACTTGAGACAAATCCCTCACTACAACCGTATAAAGATAGTGTGCAAGGATTTGAGACCCTGAGCATAGTTTATCAAAATTGTGCTCTTGGGCCTAAAAAAAAAAAAAAAAAAAAAAAAAAAAAAAAAAAAAAAAAAAAAAAAAAAAAAAAAAAAAAAAAAAAAAAAAAAAAAAAAAAAAAAAAAAATCAAAAGTTCACTAAAAGTTTAGTGAGAAGAGAGGACCTAACTCATACCTCTGTGAGCTTTAGGGTCAGGGCATGAGGAGTAGTACCTATGTGGCTGTGGAATGACTCTCTGTCTCTCTGTCTCTGTCTCTGCCACTGTCTCTCTGTCTTTGTCTCTCTGTCTCCCTCTCCCTCACTCTCTCCCTCTCCTCCCAGTAGCAAGCAGAATGACTGTGCTAATGTGCTTCGATCTGAACTCTCAGGGCCTGGTGGGATGGCTCAGTGGTCTAAAGCACCTGCTTGGGAAAGTTTGGGTGGCTTCAGGGACCACAGTTCGATCCCTGGCACCACATGCTGCACCAGCCCTGCCCTCAGGGCAGGCTGAGCCAGCCATAAAAATGAGTGAATAAACAAAAAAAGGTTCTGAAACAAGAAAAAAAAATAGATATCTGAACTGTCAGGCTCTCCGAAGTCAACTGTGTAGGGGCACTTGCCTCGTTCTTCCCATTTCTCATCCCAGACTCATACTTTGTGTCTTGGTCATTGTGGAACTTTCAGAAGGTGTGGCTCCCTCTTGTTAAACCAGTTGTGAACTTCCTGGATTCTCCATCCTTTGGCCCTGTGGTGAGTGTGCAACTCCTTGCCATCAATGAGACCTTTGTATGCAGGGAGGCAGAAGGATATTCCTGTGTAAGAAATGATCACAAGGAAACCTGTATGATTTCATCAGAGTCTCAGAATGAAATGGCAAGCATATTGTGCTGCACACATTAGTATCCTTTTGTCTGAATGCATACAAATGTGCATTTATTGAAATTATATATTTATCACTATAGAAGTGATCTTAATTACCACCAAGTACAGTGATGTAGAGAAAGAAACAATTTCTCTCTTGAATGACATCACTCATAGCAGATTTATCTTGTTTGTAGCTGTGTGTCCATTTCCTCTAAATATAATAAATTAGGAGGCTGGGTAGAAAGCTCAGTAAAATAAGCTCTTGCTTGGCAAGTGCAAGGACCTGAGTTCAATCCCTGGTTCCACACACAATGTATATATATATATATATATATATATATATATATATATATATATGACATTAGGCCAGTGCAAATAGAGAACTGCAGAGGGCATGGAATGATCTCTTGTGTTATTTGTTATAGAAGGCATTTTTGTTTTGTGATAGCACTGATGATGAAAAAAAAGTGTATGAAAAGAGAGTAAGAGAGAAAGAAAAATAGCATAGGATGGACCGGTTACAATTTTGTGTAGGCTTAGATTTCTGAATGTCTGTGTAAAGATGTGTAACTGACTTTATCACATTCTATAGAGATTTATTAGAATATCAATGATTTATGGGAAAATACAGACTCCAAGTTAAGTCTAAGATGTTTGATATTCAGAAAGACAGTGATGTTAAGGTCAAGTACCTGTGTTATAGAGTAATAGTATCACTAAGCTTCTCTTCTGGAGGGTTAAGAATGTAAGTTTACAGACCAAAAATTAGAAAAAGGAAGGGCTACAAGGATAGCTAATATTTTGACCCTAGCCCCACAAGGTCAGTGAAGACTCAGAATGTAAGAGAACCTATGCTATAATATCCTATAACTCAGTGATATCCCAAATTTTCTGTTAAAGGAGATTTTAGGGCCACAGAGAAAAGGGATTGACAGTGTGTAGTGTGCCTTATTAGAGTCACCTGGAGAGAAAGCATTCTCTCAGGCTTTCACAGAGAGTGAACTGGTCAAGCAATGGCCGTGACTCATCCAGATGGCTGACACTGACAACAGTTCTACAAAGCACTGTGTACATGGTTTGAAGGTAAATCCTGAGGGGATTTGACTGACCATGGGACATATGAAAGTTACATGTTTCGTGATACAGGTCTTGTTTTAACTTTCCCTTAACCACCCAGTAGAAAAGTTTAACCATGAGGCATAAAGAGTAAAGCTAGATTAGTAGGCTGAACTGTAAAAAGCTTAAATGAAAAGTTTCCAACATTGCCAGTTCTGCCAATAACCCACTATGATTATGGAATATTGGACTATGTATACAACTACTTTATCTTAGCTCAATGAGAAGAAATTTTAATATCAATAATGATTAGAAATATTAACATGTCTATATCTTGTGGTCTCAATAACTACAATAAGGACAACCATATGCATTGTATCAATTATTGAGGATGGACTACTAATGTGTTTTGAAATTGTCACATTGTTATTTCTTATTAAAAGCAATAAAAAATAAAAAAAGTCCATCAGATAGGTGCTCTGGCTAAGAGAGAGCCCTTGATTCTCTTCCATTAGTCATTATCTTCTTTTTCTATACATTTTCCCTCTTTCTTCCCTTCCCCTTCCTCCTCTTTCTTAGTTGGCCAACTGAGTGCCTTATCTATAAGAAGGCAGTGATTGGTTCAAAGATGGATGGATGACACTGGCTATCCCAACCCAAGACTTCCGTGATGTGCCCTTGAAGATGTAAAGGATGATGTACTCTCTTTTCTCAAACAGCCACAGAGAAAACAGGCACTGCTGATGAAGGGAGCCAGACCAAGATGGTGGCCAGGGAAGAACGTAGAGCACCAATGAGGAGGAGGTGAGCATGAGGATGCTGGAGCCAGCTTGGAGGCAGCCCCTTCTGCAGTCTCAGCTTAGCTGTGTTCTTCACTTCCAGCGGTTCCCCTGCTCCCTGGCTTGGTTGTAGCTGGTGTGAGTCCACTCTGAATAATGTACCAAGTGGGGAAGACAGATACAAATCCCCTCAAGGAAGAGCCATTGGGTTATCAAACCTTTAGTACACCCTTACTCTATGGCAGAAGATTCCCATGCTTAGAAAAATCACATGACTCATTTCAAAGAAAATAATCTATGCACTTGTTCAAGGATACTTGCTATATCGGTATATATTTGAAAAAGCTGGTATGAATATGTGCATGTGCATGTGTGTGTGTGTGTGTGTGTGTACATGCAAACTGTCACTTTAGTAGCTAAAACCTGACATGGCTATATTTTCAGTCACTTGGGCATAAGCTATATAAGTAGACTGTGAGTAATGAGCTTTATGCCAACATTCTCATTTATGACCTGATTTGTGTAAGAATATGAATAATCATTTTAGAGATCTTAAGCAGATGATCTGTCCATTTTTAGGCAATTTGCTTACCTTCTTTGTGCCTTTAGTTTTTATCTGTAGAGACGATAATGCCTATATTAATTGATTGCTGTATGTAATAAATTAGCAAATCATGTATGGTGCTTAAAGTAGTAGCTGACACAATAAAATCATTTGTAAAATGATAGCCTTCACTATCATTAATGCTATTATTGTATGTATGTATGTATTATTGTATTTGGTTGTTAAAGGTCTCACCATGCAGCTTGGACTCACAGTAGTCCTCCTATTTTCAGCCTCCCCAGCATTGGGATTACAGGTGTGTGCCACTATGCCAGGACTCTGGCTAGCTCAGCTGGCCCTGGGACAGGGCTGGCACAGCATGTGCTGGGGATCGAACCGCAGTCCCTACACTTGCCTAAGGTTGCTTAAGTAGGCACTTCAGTCTACTGAGCTATCTCGCGGGTCCTATATTAATATTGCCACATAAATATGGAAAAATCTTCACTTGGTAAGAAAAACAAAAAGCCAGTCTAAGTCACTGTGAATCGATGCAGCTATTCAAATTGCTTCATATATTGACTGCCACAATTTGAAAAATAATTATTTTTTCTGAAGGTTTACCTGTTGGACTATTTCTGCAAAATAGTATCACAGATGAGTGACTGGGAAACATTTGTTCCTGCAGAAGTTAAAACAGTTGGATTTTGAAACACAAGTGTGGTCTGTCTTGAATGTCTGTAATCAAGACTGAAAGTACAACTACTTAAGAATTTGCTTACAGCTGTTAGACCTGTGAACAGACCTAATCACAGGATACGAACTGCTATTCTGACAAGAAGTTCCTTCTTATTTTCATTTCCCTAACGGATCACTGAATATCAAAAAGAAAACCTGGATGTAAACTCTTTCTTGTGTCATTGGTCATTTAAAATTTTTTTAAAGTTGGACCTTCTGGAGTACTTAGTGTGTTTCATGTTAGTGGCATACACACATAGCTGAACTTGACACATCTAAAAGTTTTCTATGTTTATGTATTCTTTCCTCTACAAAAAAACATGCTGTCAAAATGATAAAATATGCATATCTGTTCAGATCCTTTGTTTGCACAGCAAAATTTATTTATTTATTTGTTTGTTTGCTTTTTATTGGCATTCCAAGCACAGTTTTAGTGTTACATATTGCTATCATCATTGTCAAAAACCTTTTGAGGTTTCTTAGCACCCTGGTCTAATTCATGCTGTGCATATAATTGTGTAGTTTTGCTCCTGCTATGTTTCCTCTCTTTTCTGTTCCCAGCCACTTTGCTGTTTAACCCTTAAGTCTTTGATTTCCATTCAGCTGTGCTATGCCTCTCCATTTTTATTTCTTCTTTTTAGTTCTTACAGTAGAGAGATTATATTTACAAATGTGGGTCTGATTTATTTCACTTATGAGTATATGTTCAAGATACTTCCATTTATATATGAGGTCTTCTAGTTTATCATTCTTTCTACCTGAGTAATATTCCATTGTATAAAAATATCACATCTTTTTCAACCATTTTCATATGATGGGCATCTTGGTTGTTTCCAAGATTTGACTATTACAAATTGGGCAGCTATAAACATAGGTGGACAGATATCACTATGGTATGATGTTTTCAGTTTTTCTGGGAAAATTCCCAGTAGGGGGATAGCTAGATGGAATCGGATTTCCAACTCTAGTTTTTTAAGGAGCCTCCACATTGCTTTCCATAATGGTTGCACCAATCTACATTCCCACCAGTAGTGCAGAAAGGTTCTTCTTTCCCCACAGCCTCTCCAACATTTGTTGTTGGTTGATTTTTTATGGTAGTCATTCTTTCTGGAGTGAGATGGTATATAAGTGTTGTTTTAATTTGCATTTCATGAGTGGCTAGCGATGTGGGGCATTTCTTCATGTATTTATAGGCTTGCTGAATTTCTTTCTCTGAGAAGTGTGTGTTCATCTCAGATGCCCATTTCTGGATTGGGTCTTTGAATTTTGAGATCCTAATGGCTTTTAATTCCTTATAAATTCTAGATAGAATATCTTTGTCTGAATACTTATTAGTTAAAATCTTCTCAAAATTTGTGGGTTGTCTTTTCACTCTATTGGTAATTTCTTTTTTTTTTTTTTTTGTCTTTTTTGAGACAGGGTCTCCCTGTGAAGTTCAGGCTGGCCTTGAGCTCACTTTGTAGCCCAGGCTGGTCTCGAACTCGCACTGATCCTCCTGCCTCAGCCTCCTCCTGAGTGCTGGGATTATAAGCGTGCGCCACCACACTCGGCTTCCCTATTAGTAATTTCTTTAGAGGTGAAAAAACTTCTTAGCCACAGGAGGTCCCATTTGTTGATTCCTTCAAGTGTTAAATGTGCTTTTTGATTCTTGTTTATTAATTCTTTGCCTACCCTGATGCTTTCAAGATTTTCTCCCAATTTCTCTTCTAGGAAATTTAATGTTTCTCTTTTAATGTTTAGATCTTTAATCCATTTTGACTTTAGTTTAGTGCATGGTGATAGACCTGGGTCAAATTTTAATTTTTGGCATATAGAGAACCAGTTTTTCCAGCACCATTTGTTAAAGAGACTATCTTCCAGTAAACATGTTTGGTCCCTTTGTTGAAAATAAGGTGGCTGAGTATGTTTGTATTTGCTTCTGCATCTTCTCATCTATTCCATTGGTCCTCGGGTCTTTTTTTTTTTTTTGCCAATACCATGCTGAATTTATCACTGTAGCTTTGTAGTATAATTTTAGGTCAGGAATTGTAATGCCTCCTGCCTTACCTTGGATGCCCAGTATTGTTTCACAGGAAATAATTTTGAATCAACAAAAGAGTAAAATAATTTCTCAGTAATATTGAGGGATTGGTGTACTCTTGATTTTTCAAACATTTCTAGGAAGAGAAGAGTACTCAATCTACTAGTGTATCAAAGTTTGCAGGCAGTATATCTTTTAATTTTGTATCTGAATGTCATGTCATCTAAAGGACATCCTCACTTGGTGGCTAAGTAGTGTGAATGGAAACATTACTTTAATTGTGTCAGTATAAATATTAATATTTTTGGTCATAATAAGACAAAAACAAATCAAAAGCAAAGAGAAACTATGCTTTTACTTTAGGAAGAAATAAAACAAAATAAGAAATAATAAAACTTAACAGTAGTTGATGCTCTATTGCTACCTTTAAGGTAGTTACTCAGAGTACAAGGCATAAACCAAAAGATTTTTACAAATGAGAAACAAACAATAGCACAAAAATTTATTTGTGGAATAAACTAGTAGCATAAATAAAAGGAAAATCTAATAGTAGCATCTGCTGGCAAAGATGTTGGGAAAAGAACAGCAAACGTCTGCTGTATTGCTGCTGGGAATGTAAGCTAGTGCAATCACTATGGAAATCAGCTGGAAATTCCTCAATAATCTAAAATCAAGAATTCTATTTGACCCAGCTATGCCCTTGTAGGTATCTTCCCAAAAGGGTTAAAAATTTCATATCACAGGATGTATACATGCCCATGTTTATAGCAGCACAATTTTTAATACATTAGCTAAATCTTAGGAACAACATATATGTTTGTCAGCTGATGAATAGAGTAAGGAAGTGTGCTATTTCTATATAGTAGAATCCTACTGTGCTATAAAAAGATAAGCCATATATATATATATATATATATATATATATATATATATATATATATATATATATATACCACACCACTTGGGAAGCTGAGGTAGGATTAACTGTGAGTTGGGACAAGCCTGGGCTACAAAGTGAGCTCAAGACCAGCCTGATTTGCATAGTGAGAACGTGAGTCAAAAAAATTTTTGTCCGTCTGTCTGTCTGTCTGTCTGTCTGTCTATCCATCTATCTATCTGTCTGTCTGTCTTTCTATATCTCACAGGGAGAAGTTCCAAAATACATGTGCAGTTGTTTCAAAAATATTTTCAAATAAAACTTGCATTAGTATTTGAATGATTTCTTATCACAGCTCCTGCTAGAAATTGGAAGAAGTACTTTCAGATTTTCTTTTCCCTTTATGCTTCTCTTACTAAGTGAGCCCTAAGGTTGCAACATAAGAAAAAGAGGCTATTCTTTCCCACCTTGTATCATTGGTTGACCGATCATTGTTCTTTGTAGGTTTCAGTTCACGACAGTGTCTTACTCTGTATTCTTTAGCAGACATCAAGGTAAGTGCCAGGTTCTAGAATTGCTTGTTGCTACTCATAATTATGGCTAGCGATTGTTCTATGAGTTCCAACCACAAGCTTTAGGTTTTGTGAATCGTGAATGGATGTGAAAGGATGCAGTCTCCTTATGCTGAAACAGCGCTCCAAATAAGTAAATTGAGTATCCTTAGAGGCTGTATTAAGGCACACTAAAATCATTTAGTAATGCAGTATGCAGAGTTTTGCTTTTGATTTTATAGGACTAGAGATGGAATCCAGGCCTTCACACAGACTTATATTCCTAGACTTTTAAAACAATATTATTTTGCGACAAGGCCTCACAAAGTCACTGAGATGCTAGGACGGGTCTCAAAGCTGTGTTCCTTCTGCTTCAGCCTCTCAGAGACATACAGTCGGCCCATCCTCCCTAGGTAAAGGAGCCACAGGGAACTCTCTGCCATTGGGCTTCATTGTACCAATACTCATTTCAGTTCTTTCCGGTGTTCTAGGAGTGATGCTCAAATTTTAAAACTAGGTGCAGCCAATAATGTCCATGTTCTTCTAGAGTGAGGTACCCAGTAGGAAGATTGTGCTTTCTGCACTGGGAAAGCCCAAAGGACAGTCGGGGAAGCTGGAAAGTCTGTGTCAGCAAGCTGAGGGATCTGCCCTGGGTTGAGGATTCAGTGCAGTCACCCATACGTGAAGGGCCTCTGGGTGCTGCTAGGCCTTGCTTGGCTATAGGCACATGGGAAGCCAAATGAGGATGGGTAGCTCTTGAGAGCCCTGTGGATACCACTAGGTCTTCCTCTGCATGTTCTGGTCCCTGTCATAGCTCCATCCCAGTTCCTCTGGACCAGTAGTTCCCCACAGCCATCCCCAGAGGAGATGCAGGGTTGCTTTGAGTTTCTTTGCAGCTACCCATAAGATGCTGCTTATCCTGCTGATTCTGTCAGCATAGATCAACTCCTAGAGTCAGTTTCCTTTGCTGTCTCAGAACCACACAGCATCTGTGGGTCAGAGTTTCAACACTCTGAGATTTAATACAGGGCACACAAGTTATAGGATTATTTTACAACATTCACCCAGAGTCAAATGTAAAAGAGGGTAGAAGTTCTTTCCATACACTAGAGATCCAAAGAATCCAGCATAAGGTCTAGATTCCAGAGCAATGTCCTGTGAGGATCCAGCTGATGACCTAGAGCCCATGACAATGTCCTCCTTGCAGTCCAAAGGGAGGCCAAGAGCCCAAGCCCACAACAATTTCTTATCCAAGTCTGTATCAAGGATCTGCACTGGGAAGGCCCAAAGGACAGCAGTGGAAGCTGGAAAATCTGTGCCAGCAGGCTGAGGGATCTGCCCTGGAGCCTGGAAGTGATGCTCAAAATAAGGACCAGAGCTCCTCTAAAGAGAATGACAGCCTTCCTCGGTGATAGCAAGAACCTGAGCTTCTCTGATGATAATAGCGCAGTTTGTATCAAGAAAGCCACGAGGGTCCGCCTGATTGCTCAGCGAACTAAAGCGCCTGCTTCCACAGAGTGCAGTGGCTGGGATTCGATTCCCAGCATGCCATGCCTGTCCCGCCCCCTGGGCGTGCCGAGAAGGCGATTGAGGCTGGCATGGTGGCACGCACCTATAATCCCAGTACTTTGGAAGATTGAAAACAAGAGAATCACTACGAGTCCTATCAGTGTAGTGTGTAGTGAAAGCCTGTAAACCCCTGTCCTAAAACTCCTGTCCTAAAAATGCAAACAAAAAAAAAAAAAAAAAAAAAAAAAAAAAAAAAAAAAAAAAAAAAAAAAAAAAAAAAAAAAAAAAAAAAAAAAAAAAAAAAAAAAAAAAAAAAAAAAAAAGAAAAAAAAAGAAAAAGAAAAAGGAAGAAAGAAAGAAAGAAAGAAAGAAAGAAAGAAAGAAAGAAAGAAAGAAGAAAGCCAGCACAACAGACTTCTCCAGGAGAATCAACAGCTCACCATCTTCCTCTGCAGTTTTCTTTCTACTCTGCTGGTGACAACCCTCAGGTGGGTCTCCACACCCTGGACCACACTGATTCAGTTCAGCTTGAAGCTCCACGTGGACCATCAGTTGATCCACCACGACCTGCTTTGGCCCCTAGTACCTGGTCTCAGGAACCCTGCACAGTCCCAAACATCCTCTTCTTTCAAAACCCCAGCAACTTGGACATAAATTCATTCAACTAAATGGTCTGAAGCCAGCAGGTCAGGATCTGTAGTATGAAGTCCTAGCAGTTCGTTTCATGACTGTTAGCATATCTTATTGTCAAGTGTCATTTTGTGCAATGGTTTAAGAACACAGCAATGCTTGGGTCTCAGTGGAAAAAATGGACCGTGACAACCCACGAAAAGGTTATTTTGTATGTTTATGGTTCGAAATCTACTGGACTTTAGAGAAATTCACTACCTGTTGCTCATGGCTATAAATAAAGACACCATCCTGGAAAGTAAAAATTTCAGTCTGTGAAAGATCAAAGCAAGCTTGGCATGCTGTGCTCTTTGTGGGACGGTCCAGATGTTAGAGAGGGGTGGCAGAATTTGGTCGTGACTTCTGTATGATATTTGCATGCAGAGAACTTTAAAAAAAGTGACATTTCTTCCCTATGTTCACATTTACTCTGCCTTAAGGTCATAGGATCTCTTTGGCGATGCTGCTGATTCTATTTTGGTAAACTCCAAACCAGTGTTCAAACGGAGCAGGATGGAAATTTTGAGTCCCGCAACAATAAATATATTTTATGTTCCTGTAATGCGCAAGCTGGAGTACGTCTGGCCATCAGGGAAAGTTCTTTTCCTTTTGAACTCTGAAGCAAGACTTCTTTTTGTTTATAAATTTCAGAGATATTTTTCTGGCATTTGCTGAAAACCAAATGTAGATGTAATCTACTTTAAGTAGTTTTGATAAAATAATACGCAAATTTGGTTTTTGATAAAGGAAAAAAAAAAAAAACTCATAACATCCTGTACCTGTGTTTTAGATGCAAGGCTTTGGTCTTGTGGGCCTATCTATCTAATGGCTGTTCTTTCCAGGAAGTAGGTCATGAACACAACATCAGGGACATTGTTTTGCTGCATGTCAATAATGTCTGATTCGGAATTTATAAAATTCATATGTAGATGATTTGTTTTCCCTTTTAAAGGTGTAAAACTTTCTTGCTTCTGCAGAGCACAATGGCCAGCGTTCACTCCTCAGCTTGTCATGCTGGCCCCGCCCACGGGGCTTGCTGAGGAGGCAATTGAAACTGGGCGTGGTGGCGCACTGAGACTGGGCGTGGTGGCGCACACCTGTAATCTCAGCAACTTGGGAGGCTGAAAGCAAGAAGATCACTACGAGTCCGATCTGTGTAGTGAGAACCTGTAGGCCCTGTAGATCTTGTCCTAACTATAGAATAAAATAAAATAAAGGCGTAAAATTTCATATGATGATTTGAGTAAAATCATCTATGGTACTCAAAATTGATTAAACAAAAATCATATGAAGCGTGTGAATACCTTTATAAGAACATGTGATAAGAAAACGATTATGTGCATACATATTTATTTAGCATCTGTCTGTATGTTTTTGATTCACCGTGCTTCCATATATAGTTTACTGCAAGCTTCTTGAATCGACCTTAGATTCTAGAAGTTATCAAGATGTCTGTATTGAGCTTCTGTGGTTCCTTACATTTTTCTCTCCTTTTATTATTGCATTTTGCCCTGTGTTACTGGAAATTGAGCCCTGGCTTTGGCATTGGGCTTCATCCTTAGTTATTTTTCCAATGCTGTTTTTAAGATTTTAAGACAGGGTATTGCTATGTTACCAAGTTGTCCAGGCTAGGCTCCAAATTTTGATCCTCATCCTCAGTTCCCAGAGCTCCTACCAACCAACCTTCAGTGGTTTTTATACTTACCTGCTCGGGTAGACAGGTAAGGTCTTACAGTCATGGAGCTGATGCTGAGGCTGAGCCTCAGAGCAAGGACTGATGGTGATTCCTTCTTCGTGTTTTCTTCACTCCATTTCCCACAACCCACCACTGGATGTTCTATGTTGCAAAGGTGGGATTCCCTGCAAAGCTGGCAGGGCCCACAGGTGCTGGCCACTGATGTGTTTGCTTTCAAGGGTCAGGTTAGTGACAGTCAAAACATCTGCTGATGAGACTTTCCTAGCAGAGCTGTCACCTCATGCCGACACTGGAGATACTTCAAGCTACGTGCAGGATCATGTGGGTGAACCTAGCTCCCAGAGGACAGACAGCAAGGTGCATGAGACTTCTGCCTGCCAGTGGCTGCTCCAATGCCTCAGGTGTGTAGCAGTTCTTAGTGGTGTGTTCTGGTTCAACCCTTGTGTTTCTGGACCATCTCCACCTTGAATCTCTGAACCTCTTTTATACAATCGTGTTCTTTATCGACAGAGAAGGGAAGTGGCATTACACTGTATGTAGGTGGGTCGCCATAATGAAAAGGGACAAAGCTGAGCAATGGTAGACCTGATGAATAATGTTGCCTTATACTTTTGGACAGAAAGAACTTATATAACAAAATTCCAAGAAGCCATAGTGGAAAATGCAACATCTTTCCAAAGTCTTGCTTGTAACACAGGTTAGAAACTGGAGCAGCAGCCTAGGTTCCCCTGGGTGCTGCGCTGTCTGCTTTTCTATGTCCATGCAGCTCAGCAAATACTTTATTGAGCAGATACTACAGCGTGTCACTGATGCAGGGAACAGGACAGCAAAGGACAAAGGCAGAGTATGGGCGACAGATGAGGAGGAAGGAGCGATGGTGGAATTATCTCAAGGAAAGGACAGTTCTGAGAGATAAGAATAGATCCCTTTCACAACAGTTCTACAAAGCACTGTACATAGTTCCAAAGCTAATTCTGAGGGGATCTGACCTTGGAAGATACAAAAGATGAATGTTTTGTTATACAGGTCTTGCTTTCACTTGCCCTTGATCACCCAGCAGAAAAGGTTAATTACGAGGCATAAGACGTAGAACTAGATTAGTATGTTGTGCTGTAAGAGGCTTAAATCAACAACCTCCAACATTGCTAGTTTCGCTGGTAACCCACTGCAATTATGGAACATTGAAATATGTATGCATATACTCTCTCTGAGTCCAAAGAGAAGAAATCTTTTTCTTTCCTTACCAGTATCAATTAGAAAATATATCATGTCCACACCCTGTGCTCTGTGTTACTATCATGAGGACAATATGCAATGTGTCAATTATTGCAAATGTACTACTAATGTGTTGTGAAACTATCATATTTATATTTCATATTAAAAGTAATAAAAAATTTTTAAAAAAGCACTTAAAAAAAAAAAAAAAGAATAGATTCCCTCCCCCCCCAGAGCTCTCTGGAACGTTGCTTGCCTCACATGGCTTGAGCCTCCTCTTGCTCTTCCAGGTAGGTTTTCGTGATAGCTCTGAAATGCTGCAAAATCTTCGTGACCTTTGGTAATTGTAGTTTTGCTGTGTGTGCGTAGGGAAGTCAAGCTCAGGGCCATAAACTTGCATTTCACCACGGAAATGGTGAACACCAATCAGAAGGCTGGACTGGGCCGAGCAGTGGGCAAGGGCTCTGGAAGGCATTTGTGTTTTTACTTAGGAAAGCATTTTTTGTAAAGCTTCTGTCCATGTTGGGTTACACTTGGCAAGGCAAAGGGGAGGTGGGCAGTGTACCAAATCTAGAAACCATCAAAACTCAATTTATATATTTTCTTTTTTTTTAAAAGAACTTTTTTTTGAATTTTTTATTTTATTTTATCTTATTATTTTTTTTTTCTTGTTTTAGAACTTTTGTTTATTTATTTATTATTTTTATGGCTGGCTCAGCCTGCCCTGAGGGCAGGGCTGGCACAGCATGTGGTGCCGGGGATCGGACCACGGTCCCTGCAACCACCTAAGCTTTCCTAAGCAGGTGCTTTAGACCACTGAGCCATCCTGCCGGGCCCCTCAATTTATATATTTTCTATATTTTTCTTTTTTGGGAGAGTAACCTGAATTTTATGTATAATTATTTATATTTGGGCCAGCCAGCCAGCTCAGCGGACTAAAATGCCTGCTTAGGCAGAGTGTAGTGGCCGAGGTTTGATCCCTGGCGTGCCATGCAGGCCCTGCCTCCCCCTGGGCTTGCTGAGACAGTGACTGAGACTGGACGTGGTGGTGTGTATTTGTAATCCCAGCACTTGGGAGGCTGAAAACAGGAGCATCACTATGAGCCTGAACTATGTAGTGAGCCCCTATAGACCCTGTACTAAATACATTAAAAATAAATAAATAAAATCAAAAAGAAAAATAAAACAATCATCTACATTATATTTATATAATACATACTCATGAATATTCATACTTGCCAAATTTTAAAAGAACTCAAAATGGTAAGAAAAAAAAGAAAATCATTAGAAATGATACAAAACTTCGCCAAGTGAAACAATAGGAAATCAACAGTGGTTGGTGTATCACACGCTGTATCTCCAAATTAACTGTTTAGATTGCCAGATAAAAACGTGCAAAACTGGTATGGCATACCTCCCATAACATCTTTTTTTTTTTTTCCCCATAACATCTTAAAAGCCTGAAAACTGAAACATAAAAATAGTGTTCAAAGCCATTTTGTACAGCCACTTACTTAAGAGTGAGGTGGAGCTTGTTTTACATGCCACTATCAAGTTGTTGCCATCAAAACATTCTCTTGGGAGAGTTATTTAAATATTTTTGAAATTCCTGTGTGACGTTTTCAAATGCTCTCAGATTTAAATCCTGCACCACGTTACTAGGTGGCCTTGGTATTTTCAGGGATCCATTAGGGACCGAGCCAGCTTCCATACAATAACGAGAGGGTGGGGAACACGTGATGGGCTCAAAAGCACATAGTAGGGGCGACGGGGGTTCCTTGGCTCGCTAACCTGGACACTTCATTACCTACTTGTGCTGTTGATGTGCCCGTGATAATGATAAGGATAGTGAAGATGAAAATGGCTTGGTGACCATGACAGCGGTCTGGAAGTGTGCAGCGAGGATCTTAGGACATTGCGTAACTATTTTATTCAACCTTCATCATCAACCACTACGGAGCTGCTAATCTACCCATTGTACAAAGGCAAAACTTCACATTCTTCACCTTCATTTCTTCACGTTCATGCCCAGCTGCCCCGGGACCACACTGGCAGTAACTGAGCAAACCTGGATCTAATTCCCGACTCCAGTCTGGGAGTTTCTGCAAAGTCCTAGGCTGGGCCCTGCTTGCCGCTCTTCCTTCTTCAGGGGTGAAGGGAGCCTGCTGAAATGAGTCACGCTTTGGTTCGCGAACCCTTTGTCCACGAGCAACTCATTTCCTGGACAGAAGACTCAACAATATCTTGCCGAACTCTGCCTGTGGTGATGAAGAGGACTCGAACTATTTTCCCCTGAATTGTGAAATTAATATGTGCATGAGTCGAGGGACCACCATATCTTTAGCTGTTATAATGCCGGAAACAGAGCTGTTGCCATCTTAACCTCATCACCGAATACCTTGGAAATTAAATTCTCCCAGAGCATCAGACAACTAGCACAGTCACATGTGGTGTCAGGGCTACAAAGACTCTGTGGCTCGTGATTTGGTCCATGTGTGGGACAGTGTTGTGAGACAGAGCAGAGAACCTGGGCCGAGGCTGGCGCGGCTGGGTTAGGGACGTGGCCCTCAATGGCAGCTGTGGGGGTGTGGCTGACGCTATCCTCCCCCCCGCCCCGCCCCTTGAGCTCTACTTTTCTCATCTACAAAGATGATCCATCCAGAAGTGTGCTGCTGAGACCAAAAGGCACCAAAGCTTGTGTAACACAAGGGCAGCGCTGACCGGCTCCTGCTCAGGGAATGATAGGAAGAGTCTGTGCTGATAAGCCCTTCTCTTTCCAGTTCCTCGGCCACCGACCTGGCCCACCATGAAATAAACCAAGAAGCCTTACCCAAGGCGATCCTTGGTTATGTCACTATCTCCATCATAGCCTCTCTTCTTTTCTTATTCCTCCCATGAGCCTAGCACCAGCTTTCTGCCCCAGGACCTTTGAATGTGCTTCTTCTGCTGCAAAATACCATGTCAGCCTTGCATTAACTTTCTTCTCCTTGAGGTTTTGGCTTGCCTGCTACTTCCCCACGGGAGTCGTCCCTGAAGCCCTGAGACATCAGAGCTCCAGCAATGTGTTCCCAGCGTGACTTCCCACTGGGGAAGCTCCACCCAGTGCTAATTATACACTCAATAAATCCCTGTTGCCTAATGTTTATGTCTACCACTCACAGCTGTCTTCAAGAAGTCACAAGTTTTTGCCCAAAGAAGTATCCTTGTCACACCTGATTCAAACAATATTTCCTCTGAGCCAGTCCATTACCTGTTGCGTGGCAGCCCCAGGTAGCAAATGAGCTGCCTGCACTCCACAGCCATACATTGGGTGACAAAAAGCTATCACCTCTCGGGAGCAGATGCTTTGTCTATGACGGAAGCTGAGGTGTCGGAGCCTGCAGGTGCCGCGCTGACGCGTGCTCTGTGAAGAATCGCCAGAGCCTCTTTAGAGAGCGAGGCTTACTCTGCGCTTAATGAGCCCCAGGCAGGAGAAATGGCTTCATTTCAGCTCAATGAGAGCCAGATCCCAAGAGGAAGATCGATGGTCACAGCCGCCCCGCACTGTAAGCATATTGTCTTAATTTGAAGTAATGCTTGTGCTAATCAAGAAGGAAAGTATAAAATGTCTAGCAGGGAGGGCCTGTCTATTTAACTCTCTGTGGGCCCCTGAAGGAAAAGCTCTCATTTGTTTTCTTAATTCATTTTTTAAGGAAAGAGAACACCATAAAGTATATTGCTCAACTACTTAAGAAGTTCTCTAGTTTGGAAAGAAAGCCCTGGAAGCCTTCTGAATACCTGAAAGATCTGAATCACTGATTATACAAAGTTGTGCTGGCCAGGGGTGGTAGTGTATACCTATAATCTTACTGACCAGAGGCTGGGGCAGAAGAATAGGACTTTTAGTTCAGTATGGGTGATACAGTGAGATCTTGTCTCAAACAACAGAACAGTTATGCTTTTGGTGTTTCGAGACAGGTCTCACTATGGATTTCAGCCTACGCTTGCACCCACCATGTAGCTCAGACTACCTCAAACTGATCATGTTTTTCCTGCCTCAGCCTCCCCAGTGCTGGGACTTGAGGTATGTGCTACTGTATCGAACAAACAGAAAACACAGAAGCCAAACACGAAAGAAGTTGATGCCATATATGTTCTGTGGATCAGCGGTGATACTCATGTGTCCTCCAACCCCTCTGCCCAGCTCATTTTACTGAAGGATCATGGGAAAATCCTGGTGTATATTCAGGATGGACAAGGTGCATCTTGCACATCGCATAGCTACATTTTTCACGTCTTTGTGGTCAAAGCACTAAAACCTGCCATCTCGGCGCACCTCCAGTATATATATTATGATCTGCAGCCAGCAAGTTGCCATTGAATGCACAGAATTTATTTGTCCCCCACAAATGAGACTTTGTGCACTTTGACTAGCATGACCCCTGACTCCAGGACCTGGTGACCACTACTCTCCATTTGCTTTTAGTTTCCAGGATTGTCCTGAGGGAGGGTTGTCAGATGAATACTCAGATCAGCCACAGTCAGCTTCCTGGTCTTCAACAATACCAGAGGAGGGGCTGTGGGGCTGTGCGAGGTCAGCAACACCCAGCCGAACTCAGTGTCCTTGCCAGACCCCTCGCTTCCAAGTCCAAGCAGATAATGAGCACTTGGAGGACTTCCAAACAAGGAGATGGGTGGGGATCACTGGGCATGTGTCACAGGGGATTTCCATCACACCCCAGGTCTCATCCCACAGAGCTCTAACAGCCCTCACTACCCGGCTGACTTTTCCAGATGTTCTGAAACAATAGCAAGTGACCCACTGTACCCTTGAGAGGCTGATAAAGGTGCATTTGCGGAGGGACTGCCTGAGTGTGGCTGAGACCCTCCCTCAGCAGCTTAGTCCTGGATCGGCTCCCACAAACACGGTATCAAATCTTGCTTTACCTAAGGCACAGTGAGTGCAGTTTCAGAAACTGATATGCTAAACTCTCCGAAAATGAAGAAAGAACTTAAGAAGCTTAACAATGGCTGTGGAAATATCACCAGAGACTGAGCAGTAGTATCTAGTCATCCCTCACCTTCAGGCACAAATTCAGGCTTATGCCGATGAAGAGAACTCTGGGGAAATGTATGATCTTAGAATGTCTAAGTGCTTGCAGGTCAACGGGTAGGTGTATTAGATTAGCATAAAGAGTGTGCCACTTGCTTTTTGCCCTAAATATAATGGAACCTGAATGACAATTGCAGAACTGAATATTCCCAAGAGATGCCCAGGTTTGGGCAGGTCTTCATAGGGAAACAACACCACTGAAACGGAACGGACTCTCCCTTTAGGTAGGAGATCCGTTTGTTTTGTGCACATTGGTACTAAGCACCTGAGCAATTTCTGGGACCAGAGCTCAGCTCTCTCCCTGAGGGATGAAAGTGAGCCATTTCTCCCTAAGCAATGAGTTTCCTTATACTTAGTCAAATGAAAAGAAGCACCAATGCCCAAAGAATGTAGCCATCAGCATGCATCAAAATCTAGCAAGGACTTAGACTGATACGTGCATCTGCTATACATATGACTTCAGTGCAACAGGTGTCCCCCCAAAGTAGGCAATGTACCAAGTCCTAGAAGAGGAAAGTCTTCAAGGTTCGACAGTCTGCCAGTCACTCAGCGGCCACCAGCATGAAATGAACCACCTGCCCAGTGCGGCCTCTGTTATTGTTGGTGCTGAACTCGTTGAGGTTACCGTGTTGAACTCGTTCACCCATGCAGGGGCCCGTGAGACCCTAGGAAGAAGGGCGGCTATAGATCGCATATCAATCGCTGGGGACGGCTGTTCAGCACCATGGAAAAGGGGACTCGGTGCTACTGCTCCTTACCTAACTGTAGGCAGAAACCGACGGGCATGCATCTCTAGACTGGCTCAACACTACCACATGGGTGTAGCTCCACCTTCAGTAAAGAAGCACAAATCCAACTTCATGGCGAGAAGGATCCCCGCTCCAGAGGAGAGGAGCTGCCCTTCTCTGAAAACGTGTGGTCTAGAACAGCCTAGATTGTATGCTTCTAGACTATTGTCATTGCCGGTGCCTTTCTGTCCCCTGCTACTGATCTCTTCGTAGTTAGAAACATGAGTTGAATTACCTTTATCTTAACATCCTTAGCCTGAGCCATCAGTGTTGTTATTGGTTATAAAATTAGCTGCTTCCTCTCATTTCAGATCCACTGGCAGTTCAAGGTGGTTTGAGCTGAGTGGGTTGGACAAGTGGAAATAGGCGATTTCCTCTGGCTCTTGTAGAGTTAATCTCCCATCCAGATATTGTCAACGCATCTCATTCAATGGCCGTCCTTATTCTCAGTTTAAGAGCAGAATGGTAGAAAACAAGTTTCTTCTTTAGAATGCTCCAGCAAGTCCAAATGATAGATGATTTCCCGGCCCTGAAGAAGACACTTAAGCACTTGTATTTCTTTCAACAATCTTTCCCCGTTTCAACAAGACAGACCATTTCTCATCTAAACAGAGTTGGCAGATTATGTGTGCGCCCACAGAAATGCCTGGCACCTATCCCAGTGGTGGGTGCAGGGAAAGATATAGAATGGATTTTATAACTAGCAATACAATTTTCTAGTGCCCTTCATGTGACGCTTGGGAGTGTCTGCACTGTGGGCACAAACCTCTGTCCTTAGAAGTTCTGTGTAGGAAGCTACAGGTTCCGAGAGAGTAGACGGTCTTGCCAGTGATCCTTGGATACTCTGAGTTCATTCTGCTGACTCAGTGACGGACATTTTTCTTCCTCGCCCTCGCATTCATTCATTCTGCATCAACCTGTCTCTCCTTCCGCCCTTACAAAATTTCTACTGGGACTGGTTGTGTGGTCAAGCTGGTCTCAAATTTAGAAAGCATTCCCAGCTTCATTAGTCCCAGTGAACTTACTTTTGCCTAAATAAGACATTTACTTTGGCTAATAATTTTTGCTGTGTGGCACGTTCACGTTTTAACCACTAATGTGTTACTTCTGTTTGCCAGTGTCTTCAAAAAAGAGACCTGACTTCTTTCCCCAGTGACACAATAGGTAGGTCCACACAGTTTCTAAATGCTTGCTTCTTTCAAGTCAGCCCACAGCTGGGCTTGTGGGTGTTCCTGAAACTCTTACTACATGGGAGGCTGAGGCAGGAGAATTGCAAGTTCAACATTAGCACTGATAGGTCAGTGAGACAGCCTGAAAACAGAAAGAGCTGGTGACGTGTAGCTCCACCCTCCCTAGATTTCATCCTCAGTATTGCAAAACAGAAAGAAGACAAAGGCTGAGCACTGTTCTGCGGTCAACAGGGAAAGCTGAAGACTCCTGTACTCCACACAAGGTGAAGCACTGCTTATTGTCATACATACTTTGGAATATGTATTTGACCTATGAGGGCTCAAAGGGTCTGTACCACACTGCAGAGTAGACAGTGGCTACTTTAGTAATCTTGTGGCAACTCCCTCTTCTGGCAGCTTCTTGGGGAACTGAGATCTGATTTTCCAACAGGTGCCTCTAGAGTTGGGAATCAAAACAAGTAGTGAGGTATGTTTCTCTCCCCTATTTTTTTCCCTGGGCTGAGGGTGTGCAGACTCAGAATTCTTCTCTACCCCCTGGCTCCTGAGAGGGCTGACTCCACTGGAAGTCTGGAGAGAACTTTTTCTCGCTTCCTTCTGTGCTGTGTAAGAGTAAGACTCGGCTTAGAAATGTGTTCTGAGAAAATTCATGCCTCATCACAAAGAAACAGCTGTGCGTCGCTGCAGTCATTAACTTTGGAAAGACGTTAAAGGAAGGTGTCTGCTGGAAACCAGTCAGTGCAGCTAGACCCCCCCACCCTGGCCCCCGCCGCCACCATCCTTCCAACTTTTAATACCGTGGTGTCTCCTCCTAGTCCTCCAAGTGTTACCTAGCTTCTCAGAAAGGAGCAGGGGAAACCAGAACCAGTAATTTATGGCTCCCATTAAGAGGGTTGGCTAGATGTGCAGACAATATGTCAATAATTATTTCTGGTGGGGCCAAACAGCAGGGGAAGTGTCTGTGCAGAAGGGCTTATTTTAACAGGAGACAGATTTGCCTGACCTGGGTTTTATGACAGATGTCAAATACATCGAAGTGTGTTGTGAAGCAGATCACCTTATTGGCAAAGAAATGAAAGACCACCAGGAAGACAGATGAGGGCCTTTCTTTAAGGATTTTCTTATCTCTTTGTGTAGGTACAGACTGTGTATGGCCATGAGCCTGAGGAAGAGGCCCTGGAAAAGTTGGGGGCCCAGGGAAAAGTAGACACTTTGGGCAGTGGTCTGAACATCCATCTCTCCTTGAGACATGAAAACAATGACCTTGCTTCCCAGAAATCTCATAGGAGAGTATGTGTGTGTGGGGGCAGGCATGGGCAAAGTGTGGGGACCAGTGTCCAGGTGGTGAGCTCATCCCTGCAGGTGCCCTCCCCTGAGGGTCACACGCTACGTGATTCTTGAGCCTCCAGATGTGTTCATTGTTGAGCTCTGCTTCCTGAGGTCAATCTAACAGAAACTTCCCAAAAGCCCTACATCCAGCCACCCTCTGCTCTACTGGGTGCTGGAAGTGAAACCTGAATAGCACAGAGCTCTGGCCACAGCCCCCAAGAGTCCCTTCCCTCTAGGTCCTGCTAAATTAGTGACCCTGGAAGATAGCAAACTTGGGATCACTTTTCAGCTACTTGGTGCTATGGAGTAGAATATAGTTGCATTTTCCTTAACTGGATTACATGATGGAGGACTCCTGCGTCATGGAATTGACAGGGTTCTGAGTTGGGCCTGAGCTTTAGCTGGCACTAACAGGGAGACACAGGTCGTATCTGTCCCAGCGTGTCACTTTCCATTGTTTCTCCAGACTTGCTTACAGCCACTGGAACTGTGGAAAGGAAACACTGTCACGAGCCTCATAGGACCACATACTCAACAGTGGTCCCATGTGTTTATGATGAAGTTTAAGAATATCCATGGCTGGACAGGTATGGTGGTGCATGTCTGTGATCCCAGCACTCCGGGGACTGGGGCAGGAGTATCTTTGTGAAGTTGAGACCAACCTGAGCTATAAAGTGAGTTCAAGGCCAGCCTGTATTGTGTAGTCAAGCAAAGAGCAAACAAACAAAAATCCTTCCTTCCCATGGGGTTGTAGCCATGGGAAGGAAGCGATATACATGGCATCATCCGTGTATTTGTGATCATGCTGACATAAAATATGATGGTATAGCACTGTAATTACGTATAGTATGTAATAATTGCTAGTGTGGTGTCTTAGTTACTCTTCTCTCGTTGCTGGTATAAATACCTGACACTCTAAATGAGGCAAGGAGAGGTTTATTTAGCTCACAGGTACTGGAGGTTTCAGTCCACACTCAGCTGGCTCCAAGGCAGAGAGGCACATGGCAGAAAACAACCTCTCATGGTCACAGCTAAGAGCAAGAGCACAGGGAGGAGAGGTAGCAGCAGCTCAAGCAGCTAACTTCTCTTTCTCCCTTACATTGAAATGCAAATCACCTGCTGCAGGGGAGAGGCAGCATCCATTCCCACAATAATCAATTACAAATTCCAGAAGTGGCTCCAGGACTGCAGGAGGCTTTGGGGGGACACCTAGACACAAGCCAAAACATGAGGGCAGATGACTGGACTTGCCTATGCATTTACACTACTATGCTTGTCATTACTATTATAGGTTGTACTCCTGCATGGTTCTAAAAGGTTTTTATTTTTATTTTTTTTTCTTGTTTCACCTTTATTTGTTTATTCACTCATTTTTATGGCTGGCTCAGCCCGCCCTGAGGGCAGGACTGGCGCAGCATGTGGTGCCAGGGATCGAACTGTGGTCCCTGAAGCCGCCCAAGCTTTCCCAAGCAGGTACTTTAGACCACTGAGCCATCCCACCGGGCCCCTCTAAAAGGTTTACCATAAACTGCATGGCATGGTGGTGGCAGCAGCCTCAGAAACCCAATGCTCACATTTCCTGACAGTATCCAGAGCCCACATGGAGTGGTGGCTGTGACATCCAGGTTCACATACACAGGCCACCATTCACACAAGAACAAAACCACCTAATGATGCAGTCCTGAGGATATGTCCCCACTGTTAGGTGTTAACCTACCATTCTGCTTCCAGTTGACACCAAAGAGGCAGAAACGGTGGTGGTAGAGAAAAAAAGATGGTCCTATTGAGAAGGTGGAAACCTAAAAGCTGACTTGAGAAAGAAAGAATGTATAAAAGGTGAAGTACCATAAAAGGGGTTGTCATCTCTAAAATTGTACTTTTCAGGTACCTTCTAACGCCCTTTACTCGAATGATCTTCCATTACATTCTAAGGCTATATCCCTATGTCCTAAGCCTCCTCTGTCCAATATGGTAGCTGGAACTGCTCCTGGCGACAGATGCATTGTGGGACGCCTGCTGTTCCTCCCAATGGACCTGGTCGGCAGCAGGGTGCGGTGCTCAGTAGGAATGGAACATTCCGGCCAGGGCTGCTGCTCCTGAGTGCCTGGATGTTGGCTCGATGTGCATGGACCTCTGTGCAAACCAAGAACACAGTGCTGACTCAAAGCTCATGTTCAGCAGATGATTTCAAACTCCATTTATTGGGCTAGGGATGTAGCTCAGTGGTATAGTGCCTGCCCGACAAGCCTGAGGTCCTGAATTCAATTCCCAGTACTCTCCCAAAACAAAACCCCTCCATTTAGTCATTCTCTAAAATGAAGGGTGACATTATGTCATCAAGGAGATGACTTTAGTCATTGTAAAGACATAATAAATAAATTATATGTAACATATACAATGTCCCTACAGCTGTAGTCATTGTCTCCTTAGAATGTTTCTTCATTTCAGCCAGTTAAAAATAGCATTTTAGAAGGTGGGTCATGCCCACACACTGTGCTCTGTAGAACTATTGTGAGGACAATATGCAATGTGTCAACTGTTAAAAAAAGAAAGGGGAAAAGAAAAAAAAAAGTAATGTTTATTTAAAGTGTTAATGTTTAACTGTTTCATCAATCTTTATATACCTATATCTATTAATCTAAACTGATCTGATGTTGAAAATATGTAATATAACCATTGTTAAATTTAAATAATAATAAAAAAGAAAAAAATAGCATTTTATTGTTTGTGGGTGTGTCAGATATATAACATTGAGCGTGCATGAGTGCGCATGTACATGTGTGTGGGTGTGGGTTGGACTGTGCTTGTATGTGCATGTGTGGGAGGCCCAAGGGTCGTTGCGCTATTCTTAAGAGAAAAAGCTGAGGCAGCACAAATAATTAAAAGACATTCAAGTTTACATACCTCATGGGGTACCCCAAAATTAAGTAAGAGAAACAACACAGACAGAAAAACTCACAGGAAAAATTATTTATGATAGGCACTATTGGTGGATTTAATTCTTTTCTTTGGTTTATTCTATAAAAATTTGCTAGATGTTGCAGCTGAAATTCTTAATAAATAAGGATCCAGGCACTCTTTGTATTTTTCCTTCCTTTTGCTGTGGAATTATGAAGAACAATCAGGAGGAGGTAGAGCCTATTTGCGTGACATTATTCCTGCTTGGAAAACTGGGCTTTTGACCACTATTTCCTGAACAGAGAGAAGATAGATCATAAAGTACCTCCAGGGTCTGATCCAGCAAGCCCACTGGCAAATTAGTTACATGCCTTTCTAGGGAGCAGAGGGCAAATACTCAGAGAAAGCAGAATCTATTTTTACTTAAAATAAAGTAGTAGGTAGAGTATGAATTCAAGAGGAATTACAGCTGCCTTCAGTAAGTGCCTAAAGATTAGATTTGTCCCTGCTAAAGAGTGAAGTGATTTGCTAGTGACATCTCTGTGTTAGACTGGCTTGAAGTATCACCGGAGAAATGGTTTTAGTATGGATCTAGATAATGTAGACTCCATCATGGGCAGAAGGAGGAGCACACAGCTTTTCAACCCCAAGCATATTCTACAAATTTCTATTTTCTGTGCTTTACTCGGATGTTTTCCATCCTTGTTCTTGTATTTCCCCCTTGATTTTATATTACATGCTCTTAAGGGAGAAAAGATCTCAAGGGTTTAATTGAGATGTAAGACACTATAAAAAAAAAAAAAAAAAGAAATGAAATGAAATGTTGGGAAGGGGAGGAGGAATTTACTCTGGCCTCATTGGAATCAACACTATCTCAAATGCTTTGCACCTTTTTGAAGAAAAGCATACCCCTTTGCTTCAGGAAGCCCTAGGTCTCGAAGGGCTTTATTAACTTGATCTCTGGGAATAGTGATTTAATTTTTTCCATAATGATCATGCAAATTGATCATGGCAATCTCTGGGAAGGAAAGGAAGAGAACCAATTGCCTCATTAACTCCTGCGCTAGGGGGAATCACATTGGCAGAGCTGGTGCCCTAGGCTTACAGAGGTCCAACATTTCTTTGTGTATGACCCGGTCCAGTCTCTAGTGGAAACTGAGGACTGTCTCTTGTCTGTGCCCTTTAAATTCCCTCATGCATTTTAACCCCTTACAAAATAAGGGAAAATAATCTGAAAAGTCCTGACCTCCCAAAAGAAACCCTTGCATTTTGCTTGATGCTAATCAGACTAACTCTCCTATAGTACAACTGTGCTCTGGGTGCATGTATCTTGTCCAGACCTTACCTTAATGACCAGGGGCCCTCAATTTGCTGAGCTTTCAGTCTGTCGCCATTAATGAGGGTGGCTTGGATGCATGCTGTGGGACATTCTGTGGAATGAGAGTGACTTTTGCTAAAAGTGTGTGTTTTAATTTTAATTTAACACAGAATGACAGAGACAAATAGTTGTGTCCAAAATATACTTAGTAACAGACTTTTGACTTGGTTATTAATTTTATGTGTTTTCTCTTTTTATTTTTATAAACTGTGAAACTCAGGCAAAAGCAGAATCAAACACAACCCCTTTTATTGATGGCCTGCTAGGTGGCAAGCAAGGTGTTAAACATTTTTAAACGCTGCCTCATTTATCCTCATCTTACAGACAAGAAAAGGAAGTGTGAAAGGGTGAACGACTTACCCAGCTGGAAAGGGGCAGAGTCCTCTACAGATCTGCCTTGCTGTTAAAAAATATTTCATGTAACTCACTGAAAATAAACTTATGTGGAGCTATGTATGCGGTTAAAGATGACTTCTCACAGAACTTGTTCTGCTAGTCAGGGGCAAGGAAGGCCTGGGAATTCTTGGGGTCACAGCAAATCTTTACATGGTCACTCCGTAGTGTCCAGACTCACACCTGGTGCTCATGAATGTCATCCACTGAGAAATCTCCTCTTCTTCTTGGAGACTTCATCTTCTCACAGAGCTACAAAGGCTACCGTGAAGCTGGGGTTGGGGTGAGCGATGGCCAAGCAACCGGAAGCATATCCCAGAAGCCCAGTCTCCTGAGACACAACATGGACACGCTCCATCTCTGCTACAGTGGTCGTGTGGTCTGAGTGTCTTCCAAGGGTTCAATTGTTATCATTTATTTCCCCTTGGGTGGAATAAGTGGAAGGAACCCACATTTGTGTATGGGAATAAGAGTTGGGGCCTTCGGAAGTCAGAATTAGATGAAGTTGTTAGGATGGCACCCCAATGATGTTATCCCAGTGGCTTTAAAAAAAGAGGGAGAGGGCCAGCCAGATAGCTCAGTGGAGGTTCAATCCCTAACGTGCCGTGCCGGCTCTGCCCCCTGGACGCGCTGAGACGGCGACTAAGATGGGACATGGTGGCACCCGCACCTGAAATCCCAGTGCTTGGGAGGCTGAAAACAGGAGGGTCACTACAAATCAGAATTGTGTGGTAAGACCCTGTAGAACCTGTGCTAATATTAAAAAGGAGAAGGAGAAGGGGAAGGGAAAGAGGAAGAAGAAAAAGAAGAAGAAGAAGAAGAAGAAGAAGAAGAAGAAGAAGAAGAAGAAGAAGAAGAAGAGGAAGAGGAAGAGGAAGAGGAAGAGGAAGAGGAAGAGGAAGAGGAAGAGGAAGAGGAAGAGGAAGAGGAAGAGGAAGAGGAAGAAGAAGAAAGAAGGAAGAAGGAAGAAGGAGGAGGAGGAGGAGAAGGAGGAGAAGGAGAAGGAGAAGAACAATAAGTAAAGGGAGAAAGGTGCAACAGATACCCAGGTGGTGCTCCCGGGGCTTCCCATATAACACACTGTGCTGCCTCGGGCACTGTGCCAGTAGGAGGCCATTTCCAGATGGGGCCACTAGGCCTTGCACCTGCACTACTGTAAGCCAAAACAAACAGCCTCTTTATGAGGTAGCATTTTATTACTCAAATATCTGCATCAGGCATTTGATTATAATAATGACAACAGGCACGTTCCATCACCCTTTGGACATTTCTTTCTCTGAGCTGTAGTGAGGGAACGGGTCATGGGCTTCTTAAAGTCACTTTTACTTCTCAGGAAGAAATCTTTAGCAATATGCCTTCTAGGTACTGTGTGGAAGCTAATAAGTTAGCATGTCTTGAAATGCAGCTTATACCCTCCTCCCTGGGTAGGGTGCCAGGTGCCCCAGACACAGAGTTAGAGGGGCACATAACCTTTTGGGGGAAGGAGGACTTAGAGGAGAAGGCCTGTACCCCCACAGGGGCCATCTGTGCGCAGTGAAAAGGAAGGGTCCATGGAGGAAGCCGAGCCAGGAAGGCCCCTTGGAGCTGTGTCTGGACATCCCTAGTAGCAGCTCTTCAGACTGAAAGCATGGGACAGAATATATTACTTTAAAAACTTAATTTTATATATTTATTTTTTTTAACAGAGGAAAAAACTATGCATTTAGAATTAGCCAGCTAAGGGAAGGTATCTGCTTAGGTAAGTTCAGGAACTGGGGTTCGATCCCTGGTACTATATATTGCGCGGTTCCTGCCCCTGGGAATGCTGAGCTAGCCACTGAGACAGAGCCTGGTGGCACATGCCTGTAATCCCAGCACTGGGAAGGCTGAACACAGGAGAATCACTGTGAGTCTTAGCTGTGGAGAGAGACCCTGTACCAAAAAAATAAATGTAAAAAAAGTTGAATTAGCCAGCTAGACTCAGTTTACATAATCCCAGTTTTGTTGGCACCATCCAATGGATCATAATTGGGAGCCCGTTGAACATATGCCTTCTTCTCTCCATCAGGCCGGATTAGGGTATTGATCTTGGCCACACCCATATCACAGAGCTTCTTCACAGATTGTTTGATCAGGTGCTGATTGGCTTTGACATCCACAGTGAACGTGAGTGTGTTGTTGCCCTCGAATTTTTTCATGACTGCCTCCAGGACCAAGGGAAACATGATGATGACATAGCGGCTGAGCTTCTGACTCCTGGGGTTGCTCTTCGGAGCATATTCAGGCTGCCTCCGGAGCTGCAGGGCCTCGGGGTGGAGGAAGCTGGATGATGCTCATATCTTCTTCTTTTCGTGGCTGCGGATGCCTTTCACCATGGCCTTCTTGGCCTTCAAAGCTTTTGCTTTGGCTTCAGCTTTGGGAGGAGCAGGGGCTTCCTTCTTCCCTTATGGCACTCTCGGTGAAAAGGGTCATGCAAAACTTAATTTCGACAAACAAGCAAAAAACGAGGACTAGAAGTTCCGCTTGAGCCAGCCATTCCCCTTCTTGGTATCTTCCTAACAGAATTAAAAGCATCATGCATTCAACATACGTGCACCCATGTTTCTAACGGCACAATTTGTAATAGCTAAATTGTGGAAGCAACGCAAATGCCCATCAACCGAGAAATGGATACAAAGATGCTTTAACATGAAGGAACACTAGTCAGTCATAAAGAATAATAAACTTGAGACATTTATAGCTAAATGGATGGACCTTGAGCTCATGCTCTTAACAGAAACAAACCAGACACACAGATGTAAATATCACCTTGTCTTTCTGGCATGAGAAATTGTGTAAATAAGAATGAATAATAGATCCCGAAAAATAGGAATTAAAAGGGAAGCTGGGGAAAGCAGAGGGGAAAAGAAAAAAATGAGAGCAAGAAACATAAAAATGGAAGCAAAGCTTTGTAAATAAGGCACTGAAGAGAGGGGATAATTATGGGGGAAACAAAGAGGAATCAAGATACCTCATGTACAGGTCCAGATTCCCTATGATGAATGTGACCATTATGTGTATCTAAATTGTACTTAATAAAAAGTGAATTTAAAAAAGAGGACAAAAAGGAGCACATTGCCTTGGAAATAGTAATACAAACACCGTGATTGATGTAGGAAGATGGGATCCAGCAGAGAAGGAGCTTTTAGGCAAAAGCAAAAGCCTCCGGGATGGCCCAGTCATGTAAGTCTGTCCTTGCAGGGCTTCTCAGTGCCTTTGCATGGTGAATATCCAAGAATGGGATCTAATTCCTGTCTCTTCCTAATGTACATATGGATCTCCTGGTAGAAAGTGTTGTTTCAGTGTACAGGTAGTGGCCAGCAGTCTTTAGTACATAAATGTCTTTTGTTTCTGAAAGGTAAGTTTGGGCATCTGGAAGAAAAAAAAGTGCCAGTGAAGAGAGACAAGGCCCAAGGTGACAAACAGATAAGGGGGTTGACAAAATCACTGGAGGGAAATGAATTAGAAGGAAAGCAGCAAACAGAGGAGAGATGGGATGGAGAGCTAGGCACAGGGAAGACACCATAACCACAAGGAACTGAGCGAGCAGAAAGATTGAGGGCCACTCTCACATTCCCAGCTGGGAACCTTAGAGAGTGAAGAGAAATGTTGAGGAGATGAGAAGGTTTTAATTTGGGACGTGTTATAACTGAACTGCCTGTAAGACGGACTGTCTGAGCTGGCCAGCCCCCGGCCAGCAACGGATGGTGCTGTTGGGTTGCTCAGGGTGTGCACAGTCATAATTTCATCTTTCTGTGACGCTTCAGGGGGATTGTTTATTGTCTTAGTGTCCCAGGGGCCATGGTCATTAATAACAAGCATTGCCTGACTATAAATATATAAATTTGTAGGTTACGGAGGGCTGCATTTAATAGAAAGGTGAATATAAATGATTTATTAACTATATTCATTGAGCTATTAATATATCCCTGATACGACAGCTGTAGTTAAAGAAAGGAGTATCCAATAAAACCCTGTCAACCAGATGAAGGGGAAAGTAGAGTGGCAAACTTCTGCTCTGTTCGCTTGCTATCCGAGCCTCAAAGAAGATATCGCAAATGCTATCTTAGCGTTCTGACCTGTCTCTTGCTATGTTGATCTGAGACAAGTGACACAATTTTTTTAAAGTTTTGGTTTGCATTTGTGATGTACGTTTTGTAGCATATTCTTTTGTAGACTATGAGTATCCTCATCATTAAGAAGTTATAAGAATCAGTCAAAGTTAAATAAAAATTTTTCCGCCTTTCGAATGTACAAAATAAATTTCTTTAGGGAATAATATATGCACTGGGATCGATTCAGTGGATTTCACTATTGCTTTATTTGGCTTGCAGTTCAGACCCAATAATAACCTGTATATTTGAATTGCAAAGATCCAGCTGTTCTGAATTAGGAAAGTGTGAAAAACTCTTCATATGGCAAAATATGTAATACGTCCATCAATTTAAAAATAGGCAAAATGTGTTTAAAAATAATGAAAGGCCCATGCTTAATTGAACTGGCTTTTTTATGAGCCTATACATTTATGAGCCAAAACAAAAATTGAAATGGTGCCCATTATGAAATTCATGATAATTGTTATTATTGCCGTACAGTTCATGTGACCTTAAGAAAAGTTTTGCAGCTAGGCTAGCGAGGAATGCACAATAACTGCCTTTCATTTTCTCTGGATTTATTTTTAGTATTGAAGACCGGCATTCACCTTGGCACACAGGGCATCTGCTAAATTGAAAACTTCCTTTAAGTACACTAGGAATTTTCAACATAAGATTGCCAAAGCGGCAGGGTGGTTTCCCTTCAGCCCAACAAAACTTTCTTTCTTCATTCTGTCTTCATCAAAAGTGAGACGACTTCTCCACTAACTGCCAATCCCATTGTAATCTTAAATACCATGCTAGAAGGCACTGCAATATTAATTAAAAATGCAGTCTAATTATTTACCCTAGCTGGCTCATACAAACCCCTGTAGTATAATCAGTGGACTCCCTTAAGAGGTTTCATGGTATTTCAGAGAGAAACAGGAAGGTCTGTGACTCACTTACACTTGCCTCATGAGTATAATTACCTATAACCTACAGCTCACCCTAGGTCACTAGACCCCATGTCACTTCCCTAGGCAACGTCCAAAGGTACGTGTCGCTGTTGACCAAGGGCCGGGGTGGGACACAGAGATGAGCAGATGGTTGGATTTGCCCACAGAAGGCTCACAGAACCTTCCATGCTTTTCTGAGAGATTGAAGAAAAGTGAAAGGAAGCCTCATAGGTCTTTTATTTGAGATAGTCTAAGACAAGGTTCCTTAAGCCAAGTGCAAGTGTAGCTCAGATGGCCGGAAGTGTTTGGTGATCATCTTTTCCTGTGTCTGGCTTGGCACTGACCTATCATAGTAGGGTGTGCCTGAGGCCATCAGGGAGGTGTCCCTCTGGAAGCAGAGCAGTGAGAGTTTCCAGGCCTAGTGTTGTGATCAGATGAATCCTTAGAACGTTATGGGGACCTAGGGGGTATGGCTCACGGAGAGCTCTTGCCCAGTGTCCATGAGATATTGGGTTTGACCCCAGCACCATGAAAGTAAAAACAACAGAATACAACCCTGGGGCTTTTATCTGGCAGAGTGAGGCAGAGGTTTCCTTCTCACAGAGACTTCAAGGGTTCATAGAGTTTTAGACAGAGTGACCCTTAGAGAACTTAAATATGTTTTCGAAAGAATGACCACAAGTCAGGCGTGGTGGCTCACACCTGTAATCCCAGCACTCGGGAGGCTGAGGCAGGAGGATCAGTGCGAATTCGAGACCAGCCTGGGATACAAAAGTGAGCTCAAGGCCAGCCTCAACTGCATAGCGAGACCCTGTCTCAAAAAGACAAAAAAAAAAAAAAAAAAAAAGAAGAAAGAACAACCACAACAAACTGTATTGATGGATAAAACAATCTGACCCTAGCCTAGAGCACAAAGTGGTGTCAATGCCCTACTCACCTTGCAGTGTGGAATTGAGTGACCAGAAGAGAAACAAACATTGCTGTGAGCGATGGCAAACAGGAGCTAAACTAAAATCCTGAGAGTGTTTAAGTATTGAGACTCCTTAGAACAAGCTGTATATCTAACGAGGGATGTTGTAGGGTATGAGAAGCAAAAGGTGTTGGGGTCAGATCTAGAAGGCTCTGTGTACCGTGAGCCTCCTATTGAAGCTTAGAGGGCCAAGGATGTGCGTTACCTCTATGGCAGTGCCGACTGCAGTGAGGTCTCGAGCCACCGGGACATGGATGCGGGAAGAGGTGTCTGTTGGCTATGATGTACCTGTTCTAATTCAACTGGAAAGTGATGCCTCCCTTGGGGTGATCTGTGAAGAGGGAAAGGGGAGAAGCAGCCAAGTGTTGTGGCCTTTGGGGTTCTCACTGCTCCAAGTGACAAATAGGATCAGAGCCAGCTACAGGCTCTGATTCAGAGAAACATGAGAGGTCATGTTAAACAGAAAGGCTTTTTCTGTTACAATGTGCTAATCCTGATGTAGGGGTATTGGGCTGGATGTTAACAGGATCCACTGGAAAACATCCTGGCATATATGCCAGCCCTTCACTCAGAAGTCCTCACTGAGCTCACTGGGTGCCTGTTGATGAGCCACCGAAAAGCAAAAGGCCAGACATGGTCATGGGTCTGCACAGACTGGAACACAGCCTGAGGTGGAGCGGAACACAGACTGAAGAGAACCAGGATGGAGGAGTGAATTGGTGGCTATGGCAACAGTGTAGGTAAGAGGTGATGATAGCATGGGTTAGAACAGTTTCTCAACCATGTTTCTCACCAGTTACATTTGGGGCTGCATAATTCTTTGCTGTGTGTTGTCCGGTATTCCTGATGTCCACTGATTAAATATCAGTAGCATCCCCTACCTTGAGTTGCGCCAAGTAGTAGAGAGGGACAGAAGGGAACAGATTGGAACCCCTAGAAAGGAGAGTTAATGAGAGATGATGTGGTCAGGGTAACAATGAAAAAAGGAAAACGATAAGGGAGGCACTCAAGGGACTTCCCTGGGTTCTTATAAGAAAATAGAACACGTGTTACTGGTGGTGGTGGGGGGCTGTGGAGAAAAGTACCCATAGAGGTCAATGTGGTAGCATAGCCTGGGAAGCCTGTGTGACCCCCTCCAGTGGAGATGGGGACAAGTGATGTTCTAGTGCTGGAGCACAGGAAACCCTTTGTGGAGGGAGTGGACTGAACATTGGCACCTCACAGTGACAGGGGCTTTATTGGCCATGCATGGGGTCGGTTGTCACTTAAAGGGGACAAAGCTGTGACAAAGCTAGAGCTCTAGAGCCAGAAGGACGAACTAGTACGCAGGCCAGAGGATGCCTTGGAGCCTTCGTGCTGCACCTGTGATGGCTGGGGGGTGGGAGGCAAGAGTAAGAGCCCTGGGGTCTAGGCCCGGCTTCGAATCCTGGTTCCATCAGTTGAAATTACATGACCTCCGAAAGATTCCTTTCACCTCTCTAAGCATTGCCCTGGTGTTGGGAGGGATTAGACCGAGCGTTATATCAGAAATCTTTAGCGCAGATCTGACCTAGAGTAGTGAGCCCTGGGTAAAGTAGGCAGTGTAGGAAGAAATCCCCAGAGGTGCATAGCTATGGAGCTAAAGAGAGATGGAAACAGGCTTTGAAGACATAGAACTCAGAATCCTTGGTTATCAGCAGTCAGAGATAGGGCAGCTGCTCCCAGCTTGCAGCTCCCAGGCCTGACTAGCATGGGCTGTAACTTTACACAACCCAGAGCCTATGGTGCCCCAGGGTAATGTAATGAAAGGTGTTTTCTCCCCTCCCTCCAGGACAGGTGCTCAACTGATAGAATTTAGGGTCTCAAATTCCAGAGCTTAATTGTTTGTTCGACATACAAGTTAGCCCAGCTAGGAACACCTGTGGACTAAGTTCTTTTGATGCCCCAAAGCCTGCCTTTTATTAAGCTTTTTGCAAGCAGTCAAAATAAGACGAAGTGCCCATGTGTTGCTGCATGTCCACGTGGACGTGGAGCAGGCCAGCTCCAGGGCTGCGCAGTATGTGCTTAAAATAGCAAGTGAATCCCTGGGCTCTGGAAAATATGGTTATGTGATTAACGCAACCAGATTTAGATATGAAATAAAATTAAATTATATACCATATATATATATATATATATATATATATATATATATATATATATTTGCCTACACACATAAAATCCCCTATTAGGTGTATTCAAGGATTAGCCATGTTGAATCGATAAAAAAAATGATTTAGAACGGATGGTTTTCAACAGCTGCTTGTGCTTTCAGTCTTCCATAAAGAAGTTAAAATTAATTTTAATATGTTGATAGTGCTTATCGATGATAATATTCATAATAAATATCCATTGGAAAATTTCTCTGGCACATCTATGTGACAGAGAGGTCAAGAATGTTAATGACGATCACAACTACAAAATGCAATTCAGTCAATTACTTTAATTAAATCTAAAAGTACTTTATGTCCTTTCATTTGTGCAGTAAACTGGTAGTGGGGAGAGGGGCTCCCTCTTCATTAGGCCCCTTTTTGAGCGTAAAGATGTGGACTCAGATTGTGCTTTGACATTTGTGTTCTTACACCCTTGTGGAACACATGAAGTGATTACGGGCCTTAGGTGTAGTGCATCTGCTTTTATTAAGGGAAGAAAAGCAGAGGCTTGTTTTTGAGTGTACTTTTTGAATGGAAAGCAGCCCCTTCTCAACATGAATGTTGTATTTACAGACTGGGTTCTGTTGATTAGAATCAACATTTCAAGGTAAATGGTAGAAACGTCTCCATGCCTGTGGATGCATTTTCACTTTGTTTCAGATTAGAAAAGGAAACACAGTGACAAGAGTTTCTCAGTGCTGTGTGAGTACAGGCTTTGTGCCCCATGCAGACATTACTACTGCCTCATGAAATGTTCTTGTGTGATTTGCAGTATTATGCACATCATCATAGTGCTTCTGTATTTAGATTGTTAAACTTGAAGGATAAAAGGTGGGAAATTTAGAAAATCAATCAATTAATCAATCAATCAACCAACCAACCAATTATCTATTCCATTTTTCAACAATTACTCAGTGCCAACTATATGCCAGGCAGTCATATAGAATCTGAATATAGCAACAAACCACAAGACAAAATCTTTCTTGTACCCTCAAGTGGATTATATTTTCATTTAAAGAAAGTGAAGAAAGCAATGTAAGCTGAATAATATCAGACAGTGGTATAGGATTATGAAGACAAAACCAAAACCAGAAATAGAGCAGGAAGATGATAGATGACCAAATATTCCTGTTTCTCTCCTCTCCAGTGCCTGAGGCATAGCATATAGAACCCCGTCTCTCAGGAAGTCTCTTTGTCCCAGACAAAGTAGAACATTGGTCATTCATGTACAAGGTGACATAGCTCATCTGAAAAATTGACATCCACACTAATCCAACATTTTAACATTTGCCGGAGCAACCTAATATCAGAAGTAGAAATTTCCCCACTTGACCTTACAGGACAGTTACAGTCCCAAAGCAAGTCTGTTAAAATTCTGTGTAATATCATCTTCAGCTAATGCGCATAGGGAATATATTGACTACAGCCAAATTTTTCCTTTAGACTTGGGCCACACCTCTAAAATTCCCTTACAGATATGCAAATACTACAAAATACAGGGAATACAAGGTCAAAAATCTGAAACACTTCTGGGCTCAAACACATAGAGAAGGACGCTCAACCTGCAGTGGGTCAGAGCAGGTAGTGGACAGGCACCCCGGGTGTGCTAGGAAAGGTTCTCCAGAAAGGTGATGCTGGTGTTGGCTGTGAATGCAAGAGTTGCCTCTGTGGATCTACAGGAACCTGAGGTGGGAACTCTGCTCCTCTGGGAGATGCTTCACCAAAGGGCTTTAGGCCTTGCAAAGAAGATGAGCAGATAGAATGTTGTGCATGAGCCAACAAGAGCCAGTCTTCGTCTAATTCCTAAGTTTTAGGAGTATTCCTTATATTATTATCATTACTCCCCCTTTACATCTTCCATATAAACTAATGAATAGTGACTGGGATTTTGAGGCTTCTGCACAGTAGGGGTGAGACATTGGTCTGCTGAAGTTCAAAAATCCACCCTAAGGGGCTGGGGAGATAGCTCAGTGGCTCAATCATTCATCTGTCAAGGGCAAGGTCATGAGACCAATCTTTGGTACTGCAAAACAAAAAACCAAACCAAAATCCACACTAAGAAGGGGGCAGAGTGAATTTAAATTGCCTGTGGGAAAAGGAATCACCTCTTCATGAAACTATTAGAAGAAAAAGAAGCAGAGGTAATTATGCATGCGCCAGTAAGATTAATAGCTGATTTCTTATCACAAAATGAGGAGCGAAAGGTAGCGGTTCACATATTCAGAAGCAGGACAGAAAGATTACAGTCAAGAATTCTATATCCAGAAAAGCTATCTTTTAAAAATAGGTGGGAAATACAGTCATGCTTGGAAAAACACCAAACGAGAAGTAGAGAAACACACACACACGCACGCACGCATGCACACGCACGCACGCACGCACGCACACACTATCTAGCTAATAGACCTGCCCGACGAGAAGCACTAAAGGGAGTCCTTTGCTCCGTAAGGGACAGTAAATGATAACGGATCAATGTAAGCACATAGGCAAATATAAAAAATAGGGCAAGTAATTTTTAGTTTTTAAATCTTAAAGGCCAATTGCATAAAGCAATAATTGGTACTTGTGTTACTTTTAGGTGGAGTTATATAGATAATATGAAAACAATTGCATAAAGAAGAAGAAATGGGACTCTGGGAAAAAGTTTGGTATACTATTAAAATTAGGTTGTTATTAATACAAAGTAGATGGCTGTACATTATAGTGTTGATCACAGTACCCAGGACAACCACTAAGAAAATAACAAAAGTATCATAAAGAAAACAGCATATCCTAAAATGTCTTTTTTTTAACCACAAAGGAAGCAGTAATAAATGAATGAAGAAACATACAAAGGTATAAAATATATAGAAAATATGCACCATGTCAGACACAAATGTGACCTTAGATGTAGTTACTGTAATTCTGTCAATTGCTCTAATCAGAAGATAGAGACTGGTGACAAGGATTAAAAACATAATTCAATGTAATGCTATCTGCAAAACACAGTCTTTAATGTCAAGGATAAATAATTTGAAATTAAAAAGTAGAAAAGCATATCAGCCAAATAGTAACCAGCAGAGTGGTTCTACTCAGACCAAATCTATTTTAGTAACTTTCATTAGATACGAAGGACATTTTATTTTATTTTACGTTATTTATTTTTCATGTATGTAGTACAAGGTCTACAGGGTCTCCCTAAAGAGATTGGACTTATACTGATCCTTCTGTTTTTCATGTTTTTCAGCCACCCAAGAGATTAGATTACAGGTGCGCGTGCCACCATGCCCCGCTTCAATCACTGTCTCAGTGTGCCCTGGCTGTGAGGCCGGCATGCCACGCCGGGGATCAAACCCTGGTCCCTGCATCTGCATAGGCAGGTGCTTTAATCTGCTGAGTTATCGGCAGCTGGGACATAATAAAAAGACCAACCCATGAGGAAGACATTGCTGTTATAAAGAAATAAAACTACCTTTATTTAGAGATTACATGATCACTAAGTTGCTAAATTATCTAGACTGGGCTCAGACTGGTGGTCCATCTGTGTTAGCTTCCCAGAGTGCTTGGAATATTGTCTTAGGCCACTAAACCTGTGCACTCAGTTGATTTTCCACAAGGTGGTCCAGGTGCATCATGGGAGGAAAATAACATTATCAAAATGTGGTGCTTTGCCCTCTTGCACAAGAATAAAATGAAACACCCTCATCCCTCACTATTACAGCTTGTATCTTCCTGTCTCCCAAAGAGCCTCATATATTCTCAAGGGCAGTATTGGGAAGGTCTGGGATTGTGTGAAATATGGCGGATGTGCTGTTAGGGGGTAGGATCTGTTTGGAAGAGACAGGTCCCAGGCTATTTGACCCAGAAGGACTTCTGCTCCTTGGCTCCTCTCTTTTCTCTCTGCCTCCTAGTTGCCACAATGTGAACAGTGCTGTCTCTGCCATGCTGTTTCTTCTTTGGAGCCCACCAACTGTGGACTGGAATATGAACCAAACTAAGCCTCTTAATTGTGTGTGTCAGGTCTTGCATTTCAATGGGAAAGTGACTATGATATACAGTGTGTCAGAAAAATAGCTCAGCGGGCTGAGTGCCTATTTGGCAAGTGTAAGGACCCAGGAGTTGATCCCTGATACTGTATGCATTGCTGGCTGTGCGCCTGCCACCAAAACCAAGTGTGGTGGCACACACCTGTAATCACAGTGCTGGGGAGGTTGACACAGGAGGGCCACTGTGAGTTTGAGCTGCATGGCATGACCCTGTACCAAATAAGTAAATAATAAGACTGGAAAATTTTAAAGAGAAAAGAAAAATAGCCTCAAAACAGATTATAGTCAGAAGTATGAAATGGAATTATACAATAGCTTCCTCTGTGTCACATAAGAAAAAAAGAACAAAACCAGAAAGATAAAGCTGACCTTATTAAGTTGTGCAAAAAAAAAAATAATAATAATCATGATTTAAAAATACATCAGAAAAGTGAAAACATAATGCACAGAAAAGTATTTTTGTATCATATATACAGTAAGGATTTGTACACAGAATAGAAAACAGTACACTTACAGGTGAACAATAAAAAGACAAATACACAATAAAATATATGTGAAGGACTTAGGTAGACACTGTTCTCTGAAGGAAGTATGTGAATGGGCAATAAGCACCCAGAGGATGCTCAGTATAACCAGTCTCCAGCAAAATGCAATGAAATCAAAGCAAAGCTCATGGCTCCTGCTCACTGGGAGAGGCTGGTGGTTGAAGATTGTGAGGTCCTAAAGCTTCAGAATCGGCCTCCTGTATTTATGTCTCATGTGCTGTTTATTTATTTTTATAAATAAATCATCAAAAAATAAAATAAATGGAAATGCCATTTAATGTTACTGATTTTTATAAATAGGAACATAGTGGTAAAGATTTCACTTTTTATTTAAAGTAAAATTTATTTCTTTATTTCTTTATTTTTAATATATTTTATTTTTTTTTCTTGTTTCAGAAATTTTGTTTATTTATTTATTTTTATGGCCGGCTCAGCCTGCCTTGAGGGCAGCGCTGGCGCAGCATGTGGTGCCGGGGATCGAACCTCGGTCCCTGTAGCCGCCTAAGCTTTCCTGAGCAGGTGCTTTAGACCACTGATCCATCCTGCTGGGCCCCAAGATTTCACTTCTGATAGGTGTTGACTGCAAAATAATTCCACCTTATAGAGTTTTGGGGTGATACAATAGTTAAGAGCATGCACAGTGGAAAGAGAAGCTGTCACCTTCTCCCATCTGCAAATGGTTTTCTAACCAGTTGACAGCTGGATAGTTGAAAACGTACACTTTGTCATTCTCCAGGCAGTTTAGATGACTGAACGTGACCGAACGCAATAACAGAACTTTAAAGTTATTTCA
The DNA here is from genome assembly GCA_004027025.1 of Myocastor coypus. Classification (NCBI taxonomy): domain Eukaryota; kingdom Metazoa; phylum Chordata; class Mammalia; order Rodentia; family Myocastoridae; genus Myocastor; species Myocastor coypus. The sequence goes on from PVJA010004345.1 coordinate 54,710, forward strand.
AAAGCTTTTTGCTTTAAAGTAATTTTAGAGTTAAAAAATTAAATTACACACATTTCCTAACTGTCTCTTCCTTCTCACTAGACTTGGCTTCTTATAAAATCATGATACCGAGAAATTTCACTACAGTCAGCACTCTTACACGAACTGCGGATGTTGCGAAACTTCTCTTTTCTTCTCTTCTGCACCCCCTTGCTCTTCCTCCTCCTTCTCTTCCTCTTGGTCTTTGTCTTCTTTGACTTCTTCTCTTCCAGGGTCTGCTCCATGGTCAAGGATTACCTTGTAACTTTTGAAATCTTCCTTGGGGAGATTTAGCAAACAGCCATATGAAGAATCTCTCTAGTCCACCTGACGCTGAGAAGTCCAGAGAGGGAGCTACGAAGTGCCCACTTGACATCAAACTCAGTCTTTAATGAAATCTTTGGTTTGTCAAGTGGATGGTCAGAGAGAACAGCTGTGAAAGACCTCTGGAGACGCTGAAGGACTATGTGCTAGTCAGATCATTTATTCACTAATCAATCAGGAATCATTTCCTGTGCACCAATCACGTCTTAAGCACCACACAACAAAGACTCCAGTCCTCGTTTACTGGCAGGTGGCTCTAACTTCATAAAGCCAATCATGAAGGATTCCCTGAATGCAGGCCACTGGCCCGATGATGCCAACTGTTCCCTTTCCCTCAGTGAGCTCAGTGAGTATTCCACCACAGGCTTGAAAGAGTTAATGCCCTTCCACTATCTCCCTCTGCTTGCAGTTTTGCACCAGCCCTGCCCAGAATGCATTAGGCTCTGAGTATGTATTTTCTTTTCCCCACTGTTTATGTCTCTGTTTTCTGTAACGTCTGAGACTGCAGCAGTATCTTCCAAGTTCTCTGACAATGTTATAAATTTTGTTAAGAAGACACAGCCTTATGGGGCAATTAACTCCCAAAGTGGTACAAAGCAATAGCAAGAAGATACCAGCCTCCAGTACTTAGCACTTAGCTCTGAAATGGAGATAAGCCCTATCAACCCGGGTTGTGGTTAATGTTCACAGCCGAGTCCGTACTGCAGGACAGCCTAGCAGTCACTGTGTTAACACTCCCCAATATCTATTACAATTAGTTTTTGATTAAGAGGCCTAACATGGCTTTTGAAGCTTTTTATGTTGTGTCAAATGGCGATGATGGAATACCATGCGAGACACCTCCCCTTAACAAAGCGTATTGTAAAAGGTTTCAAGTGAACTATTTTATCATCCTAATGGAAACCATATGACGCACCCCCCCCTTTAATTTCAACTATTTACTGAAGAGTCCTTGTTTTGCATCGCCAAGAGATTTATTCTTAAATGACTACCTCATGCATTAAGAATCGCTAATAATGGAGCCATTGGAAATTTGGGGAAGCTTTTAAGGATGTCCGAAGTGAGTTTCACTGAGGCTTATTTTTGTTTGATGCTTTCCTTGCAATTTTAAAAGAACACATGTCTTTGTCCTTTTCTGGCACTTAATTATTATTTTCATTGTTGTTTATGGTGCCTTTCTTTGCCCAGTGTTACTTTCTCTGCCAGGGCTCAGTTCAACAGTCCTGTTCTGAGGGCCAGCCAGTTAGCTCAGTGGACTAAAGTGCCAGCTTAGGGAGAATGTAGGGGCAGGGGTTCGATCCCTGACATGCCGTGTGGGCCCCACCCCTAGGGAGCCCTGAGATTGAAGTTGCGACTGGGCGAGGTGGTGTGTGCCTCTAATCACAGTGCTTGGGAGGCTGAAAACTGGGAGTATCACTACAAGTCCAATCTACATAGTGAGACCCTGTACACCCTGTCCTAAATACCATAGAGAGAAAGAGAGAGTGAGAGTGGGGGGAAGAGAGAGAAGAAAACCTTGTTTTATTGTCTAAGACACAGGCCATTAATATTTTGTGAAGAAGAGGAAACTAGATATGTAAGCTATAATTCTGTGAAATCTGCAAGCATGGTATTTCTATATATTTTTTTCTTGTTTCAGAACTTTTGTTTATTTATTTATTTTTATGGCCAGCTCACCCTGCCCTGAGGGCAGGGCTGGCGCAGCATGTGGTTGCGGGAATTGAACCGTGGTCCTTGCAGCCGCCTAAGCTTTCCTAAACAGGTGCTTTAGACCACTGAGTCATCCTGCCAGACCCCAAGCATGGTATTTCTATAAAGATTTTTTGATTAATATAATTATTAAACAATTGAACTCTAAAATATACTTGTAAATGTAATTAAAATGATATATAAATATGACATTACTTTCAAATATGAAACACTAGAGCTAGAAGATGTTTGAAAATTTTTAGTCTATACGTAATTGTTGGTACCTATGGGTTATCATTTAATATCTCAATAGATGTTTTCAGCGTGTAGTGGTTACGGGGATTGGAGTCTGTATTGCCCCAAACATTATTGCTATGTGTTGAAGCCATTCAATAGCTTCTCTAAGAAGGCTTGACCAGATAGCTCAGTGGACTAAAGCACCTGATTAGGCAGAGTGCAGTGGCTAGGGTACAGTCCCCTGAGGGCTGTGCCAGCCACCCCCCCCCCCGGGGGGGGCACACTGAGACAGCAATTGAGACTGGGAGTGGTGGCCGGTGCCTATAATCCCAGTACTTGGGACACTAAATACAGGCTGATCACTATGCATCCAATTTATGTAGTGAGAACCTGTAGATCCCGTCCTAAATATCAAAATAAATAAATACATACATACATAAATAAAATCTTCTCTAAGCTATTTTGAAACAAAAAAATTCTTGTTGTTAGCCTTAGTGCTGTATTTTGGAAGTAGAGTGTCCCCCAGGTCTCTGCCACTTTGGCCCCCAGAATGGTGCTACTGGGAAGCAGTGAACCATTTATGAGGTGGAGCCTGAAGGGAGCTGCAGAGGTCACTGAGGACCTTTGAAGGGGGCACTGTGACCGTGGCCCCTGACTGTACCCACCTCTTGCTTCCTCTGCCACACACTCCTTGACATTGCCATCTGTTCACCCTTGCAGACGACAAAAAGCAACTCACCTGCCTGAGTATGGACCGAAACATCTTAAGCCATGAGTTCAAGTAAAATTTTTTTCTTTGTGAGGTAATTATTGCATTACAGTGGCAGAAAGCTGGCTGGCATGTAGTTGTGCTACAGCGTTATGGGACATGGGCAGTCATGTCACCTTTTTAGCTGCTCTTTGGTGCTCGTGGGGCAGCCTCTCTCCATTTATGCGCTTGTCCTAGCGATGAGCCTTCTACTCTCTACTTCTAGAAGACCACATGTTTTAGATTCTGTGTGAGTGAGATCATGAGATGCTGTCTTTCAGTTCCTGTTTATTATGCTTAACATAATGTGTTCCAGCTCCACCTGTGTTGCCACAAATGACAGGATTTCATTCTTTTTCACAGCTGAATACTACCCCATTGTGCAGACACCCCAAACGTGGGGCTTTATTCATCTCAGTGGATATCTTGGTCGATGACTTTGCTTATAATACGAATATCCCATATTTTTAAAATAACTGTCACTAGCCTTGACCGCACTTTTTTCCAAGCCACGTTTAGGATTGGACTAGATGTACTCTAAGCTTTGGTCTTCTGTAGAAATCATTGGCTTTCATCTGTAGAAGTGAGGAGCTCCTGGAGTTCAGGATCTTTTCATGAGGAAGCATTGCTATGTGTGAGGTCGGAGAGCTGCTTCTGCTTGTAAGGAAGCTCAGAGTCCTTCTATGGGAAATAAGGACAATGACAGCCGCTTCATATGGTCAACAAGACCCACTGTGGAAGAAGGCCAACCACAGAGAGGTCTAGGTAGGCGACAAGATCTCAGGAATGTCTAGGATCTTTCTCCTTTCATATCGTATCCTGTGTAATTGTGCCTAGTCAATTTGAAAGAATGAAGTTACAGTAGATCACTGAGTCACGAGTGCTTGAGTCATGAACGTTCACAGATATGCCCTCGCATCACAGACATCTATAGTTGCAAATGAGCTGTCGCGGTTGTGCGGCTGTGTGCTTGTGGTAGAGCGCAACAGCATGTGCCCATGCAGCGTTCAGAGCATAGGTTGTCCAGAAGCTAGAGGGGAAGTGGCGGTCACGTGGATGGAACTTCTAGGAAGAGCAAAGCGGTACACGTTGTATTTTTGTGGCAGAGGTAACAACTCACTTTGTCTGAGTACTGAACAAATTCCACTTACATTCTTCCAGAACAGAACTTGTTTGTAAATTGGAGACTTACTGTGTTATGATTGTGAAGCACCTTGTGTTAGCTTGAATGGATTATGACATGCCTAGCCAATGTTAAAGCAGTTCTGTGTGTGCCTGTGGGTGACTGACATGTAGGCCAGCAAATCAAGGAAGGAAAGCCGACTTGCAGGTGGGTGGCACCAGGTAACTGGCTTCTTGTTTGGATGGAATAAAGACAGAAAGGGGAAGCGTTCCTGTCTTGGAAGAGCTCTAGTCCTCTCCATTGTCTTTGGACATCAGCCTCTTTCTTTATTCTTCCAAAGCAGATGCACACTAGTGACTCTACTGTGGGTTTCTGGACCTTTAGTGGTGGACTGCAGCTGCATCTTCGATGCCTCTTGCTCTGCCGATTTCGTACTCTTGGGCTGAGCAGCTGCTGGATCTTCTGGATCTTCAGCAGGCAGATGGCCACTGGGGACTCTCCAACTCGGATCCCGTCATCTACCAAATAAATCCCCTTGTATCATTCAACATACATTTTGTGTTGGTTCTGTTCCTCTAAGGACCATACCCAGTACCAGGATAGAACCTATTATGTGGTTTGTAGTTGCTTTCCTGGGTTTTATTTTTACATCTGTCTAATTCCTTCCTATCCTCTTATGCATCCTTTTTGGAATGGGAAGGTTTGTTCTGGAATGAGAAAATGTATTCAGTGCCATTGTATGTTGAAAATATTTAACTATAGGGGCTGGGGAGATAGCTCTGAGGCACAAGTGCCTGCTGGGCAAGTGCAAGGTCATGAGTTCGAACCCTGGTCCCACAAAAAAAAAAAAAAAAAAAAAATATTTAACTATATTCAATTTTCACAGGGGCTCACAGCTAATAGTTTGCACTGAGTCTCAGTGGTGACTTTGGACTTGGACTTTTCAGTAATTGGGGATCTGTTAAGACTTCGATAACTTTAAGAGATGGATGAAATGTGTTTTTGTGTAATGAGATGCACACAAACCTTTTGAGGGTCAGAGGCAGAACATGATTTAGATGAAAAATAGTCCCGCAAAGGCTCATGAGTTTGGAAGCTGACTGCCTCATGGGAATTCTATATTCATTTGCGGATTCAACCCCCCTGAATTCAGTAGCTGAAGATGGTGGTAGGACGTCTGGGCTAGTCAAGGTAGGTCACTGAGTGAGGTGTGTTACTCAGATGGGTGTACTTTTGTGTTTTGGGCTCCTTGCTTCTCTGTCTCTCTCTACCTCTGTCTCTTTCTATCTCTCTCTTTCTCTCTTTCTCTGTCTCTCTCTGCCTCTGTCTTTCTCTTTGTCTCTCTCTGTCTCCTTCTGTCTCTCTCTTTGTCTCTCTCTCTCTCTCTGACTCTTTCTGTCTCTCTCTTTATCTTTTTGTCTCTCTCTGTCTCTGTCTGTCTCTCTGTCTCTCTTTGTCAATGTCTGTCTCTCTGTCTGTCTCTTTGTCTCTCCCTCTGTCTCTCTCTGACTCTGCTTCTCTCTCTGTCTCCCTCTGTCTCTCTCTATCTCTGTCTCTTTCTATCTCTCTCTTTCTCTCTTTCTCTGTCTCTCTCTGCCTCTGTCTTTCTCTTTGTCTCTCTCTGTCTCCTTCTGTCTCTCTCTTTGTCTCTCTCTCTCTCTGTCTCTCTGACTCTCTCTGTCTCTCTCTTTATCTCTTTGTCTCTCTCTGTCTCTGTCTGTCTCTCTGTCTCTCTTTGTCAATGTCTGTCTCTCTGTCTCTCTTTGTCAATGTCTGTCTCTCTGTCTGTCTCTTTGTCTCTCCCTCTGTCTCTCTCTGACTCTGCTTCTCTCTCTGTCTCCGTCTGTCTCTCTGTCTCTCTCTGCTTCCTGGCTACTGTGGGGTTGAATGCTTTTCCTCTGACATTGCTGTTACTCTGCTTCTGCCTTGAAATAACTGACCTTGGAATGAAACTACAGGCCCAAAGGAACCTCTTCTCCTTTAAGTCATGGGTGTTTTATCTCTGTGATGGGAACGTGGCTAACAGAGTTATCATGATGCTTGGCTGTTGTAATCTAAACATCAAGCTAGCATTGCTATGTGGTGAGTTTCCTGCAAGGTCTGGGACTTCTAAGACTGGAGCAAATCCCTGGATCTACATTGCATGAGTCAAAGGCAGCAGGCAGCACATTTTAAGAGTCTCATAGTTACCGATGAGCAGAACAAATACCACTGGGTGGGAGGCGACCACTCACTGGCGATTGCAGCTGGGGCTGTGCCGTGCACAGGGTTGCTCTTCATACCCAGGATTCCAGGTGATCTCAGCCACCTCTGACCCTGCAGGGCATGTGCTGCTGCCTCTCCTTTCCCATCACTGAGATAAAACACCCACAACTCCAAGGAGTGGAGCTGAGGACCGCAGTGTTATGCATTTTAATTCCATTATTGACAAGGCTTATTCAAAGTCTAACTTACGATCACAAATGCAGTTACAGTGACCATGGGCAAAGATTTAAAAGAAGGAAAGCTACAGAGATTACTACTTTACTCACTGTGTCTTCTTATGAAACATGACTGCTTGGGCATCTACACGTATCATTCATGTCTGCAGTCTTTCCATGTTAACGTGCTGTTCTCCAAGCCTATGATGCTATTATTTGAATGAGGATTGTCTTCCCCTCAAAATAAAAATCCCAAAGCTCATGCTCAGGTTTGATAACCTTGGCAGCAGCGTGGAGGAATGGTGCCCTGATGGGAGGTGTTGGGGGGTTAGATATGGAGCCTCCAAGAATTTATTTTTTTCTATTTTTAGGGAAGTGTCTACAGAGTGCTCAGGGTCTCACTACTAGATCAGACTCGTGACTCATAGTGATCTGCCTCTTTATAGCCTTCCAAGAGCTGGGATTACAGGCCCGTACCACCATGCCCAGTCTCAATTGCCATCTCAGCACACCCTAGGAGCAGGGCTGTCAGGGAAGGCCTGGGAATCAAATCCCTGGCTCCTGTGCCTGCTTGCAGGTGCTTTAATTAGCCCCACTGTTTGGCCGGCCCTAAGAATGGACAAGTTTCCCAGTCAGGGGTTGGCCATGCTGGGAGTTTGGATCCATTCTCTCTGTTATTCACATGCTCACATGTCCCTTGCCTTCCATCAAGAATCAAAGCAGGAGGAGCCATCGCCAGACTCGGCCTCCTGATCTTGGGCTTTCCACCTTTCAGAAACTTAAGCCAAAATAAACCTACACTCTTTATGAATTATAGGGCTTCAGGAATTTGGCTATCACAACAGAGAATACACTGAGACACATGGGTCGAAGATGAAAAGGGTAGCTTAGTCTTTGGTAAGTAATTCGGAGTCTCCACAGGAGAGGGCACATAGACCCACATCACTGTCACTCAGAGGTGGGTGTGAACCCAGAGATTGGCAGAGGTGCCTAGTGCAACCCAGAGGAGTTCCCAGATCACAAGTGGATTGCCTTCTGGAAGAGGAGATGTGCACTGAGCTGAATTTTGTCGAGTGAAGAGTTACTCGGGGCAAGGAAGGGTGTAGCAGGGGAATAATTCACTGCTTACTGGTAGCGTGTGTGCGCGCGCTTAGCATGTGTAGGGTACTGGGTTAGATTTCCAGCATCAAAAGTAAATAATTAATAAATAAATGAATTCAATTAAATTAAAGGAACAATGTGGAGAAACCCTTAGTCAAGCATGGTGGGGGCATATGGAGAGCCTGGGTGCCCAGAGGCATTACGAAGTATTCCTGTGTGGCAGGAATGTGGCTGTAAGCAGCAGCAAGGGACCACGGTGCCATTGTACCTGTCCTTGTCTTTACCAGCAGGTGCAGGGTCATCCCAGCGCACTCCCTGCCACTCCTTCCCTCCGCTTACCGAGTGCGCAAGACTCGAGACTTATTTTTTCTTCCTCTCAAACGCATCTTTCTTGCTGCCATTGGCTAGTCTGGTTTTACAGTCTATCTTAGCAGCCTGGTTAGAGGCTGTTATTAGTATAACCAACCTTAAGTAATTTGATTTTCAGGTTGGGTACATCACAATGTCTCCTGTGGGCTTCCTAGTCAAGCTACACATTTGTTTTTTTAGAAAAAACAACTTGTTTTTTCATGTTATATTTGAGAGCAGTGCTATTTACTCATCTGCAAACCATTAAGACATCCAGTTTAATGTTTTGGTAGTTTTTTCTTTTAAAACATTCCTATGAACAAATATAAGAATATATTAAGAGCCTTTGTCTGCACATGTATAGATTAAGATTTGACTTTTCCCAATCAAAAAAAAAAAAAAAAAATGAAGTGAATCTAATCACAGTGTGCAAAATGTATCTTTCTCAGCCTAGAAGTTTACATCTGAGGCACAGGCATCACTATGAACTGAGAAAGCCAGCACTTTTAGAGAGACTTCAGAGGTCAGAAATAGCTTTCCTAAGCACTCACTCATTGCTATAGTAAGAGGAAAAAGAGAATCGTAACAATGAGGCTAAGTATCTATCAGAAAAGAAATGGTTACCCAGAACTGTTCCCTCATCATCTCACTCATTTTTTTATCAGACAGATCCCACTTATTTTAACTTTTTTGTGGGGGTGCAAAAAGTATGAGTAATATAAACACAGAAAGCAGTTTCCCACTTAGAACCATCAGAAATCGCCTGTGACCTTTTGTCATCCTGTCTTGGGGTGTGTGCTCTGTGGGCCTACACCTTCCTGAGCTTCAATGAAGGTGCTAGATTTTCCTGGTGTTAATTATTAATGTGACCTGTTTAAGTACCAGTTATCCAGCTAACCATTAATATCTGTTTACTCATTGATGACCTTTGCAATGGCATACCTAGCTCCTGGCTGTAAATGTCACCATTTTTTTTTGCATGCACTAAATGTTTTTTTCCTATCTACAGAGGGCCTGAAACAACTCCTTAAGAAACTAAAATAATATCTAGCCACACAAATATAACCTTTATATATGCAAGCAGATAGACGGGCACTCTTGTTGTTGGAGGATCCCTGCGTAGAATTTCTTTTTTTGGTGAAATGAGCAGACAAAGGGCAAAGAGGAGCAGCGGTGGGGGGCAGTTGGCAAGAACAAAGTTCTTTTGCTCCTGGGCCTTTGGTGGTGGAGGGGGCAGGGTGAGAAATAAGGAAGGGACTCTGGCCTCTTCCCGGGAAGCAGAATCCGCTTTCACTCTCTCTTGGAAGGTCAGTGTTAAGCATTCTCCCATTGAAGCAAGCCTGGAGGACTTATCTCTAGTTACCCAGTCAGTCTACATTAACCCCAACACTCGCAAGACATTTCCATCCCGCACAGTCGTAATGGCTAAAACCAAGATTAAGCAAAGCGACTGGCTCAGGGTGGCAAGGGTGACCCTAATTTTACCCATCACTGGAGCCTGTGGATACTCGACTCTTCTTAATTGCATTTTCCTGATTTAAACTGGCAATAGAGGCCTGAGACAATTTTTTCACCCTTCCTAGAAAAATAATAAAAAAAGAGCGAGAGTTGTTTGCTAGAAATGAGCCATAGGACAGTCAACTACTGCTGCTGTTCAAGTAACAAAAGCAGTGATTTCTCCTTCTCCTGCCACATTAATGTACCAGCGTGGGGAAAGGACCCATTGAAATATTATTATCTTTATGTAACAGTACAATTTCAAAGTCTCCCAGCACTTCTTTAGCGAAATCTTTTAAAATATTAATATCATCCACACCATAAATAACCATTATGGCTCTCATAGAGATTAAAGTTTTGAGATATGCCCTAGGTATACATTCACATTTTCTCGTTCATTGAGTCCTAACTTCAGTAAAATTAGTTTTTTTAGATAGCGCTCTGAAGGCTTGCTGGGACTGTCACTTCGCATTGAATTTATCATATAGAATTTAAGGCGGAAGACTGGGGAGCAATCTGTCACAAATGATTGTATTCCTAATCTTTGAGAGTTGGGCAGGGGGCTGGGGCGGAGATAAGCCTTCTAGAGCCGCAGCCACTTCCTGGCCCATTCATTCAGCTCGGGCTGCCTGTGTGGCTGAAGAGATTTGCAGGGCTGTGTGTGTAATGTATTTCCTTCCAGTCCGTCTCTGTGTCTCTGTCTGTGCTTTGCTGCATGCTCATAAATGCCTCTCAGGTTTTTAAGCTAAATGATCACTCAGCTTGTCTTTCCCAGTGAATCCAGCAATAAATAAATACTTGCTTTAGACGTGAGTGGTTCCAACTTAGCTAGATCCTCTCACATCCCAGAAGAGACAAGAGGATTTGACCATAGGGCTAACAACCAAATACACACTTTGCAAGAAAGCGCAGGGCCTGGGGTTTTATGCTAAGTTCAGCACAATAACATTTGTAAAACAATTCAAAGACAATGTTGGTACCATACGAGCTCATGTCAGTCTAACATATCTAGGGGGAAACAAAGTCAGATTTTTGCACTACTTTCTTTAAAAAACCAGGACATCTGTTATGGGACTACTTTAGAATTACACAGAAGCATGGCAGTTGAGTTGCTTCTTGGTCTCACAGAATGTAACTGTTTCGATTTGGGAACTAAGCATTTTCCAAAGACTGCTACTCACAGCTCTATTTCTATTTATTTTTATGTTTTTCAAATCTTTTTTCCTCCTCAAACATGCCCAAAAGGCAATACTTCACAGCCTCTGGATTCTGGGAGTTGAACCCGCACTCCTAATGGCTTACAGATCTCTGTCCTGGTATGGGAATCAGAGGCTTCTGCGCCTTGCCAGGCAGAGTCCCACATTTACATTTCCTTTTCATGTCACGGGGTCAGTGAGCTTAGTTGACACATGGAAAATTTCCTCTACATGTCTGCTTCAAGGCTACCCTGGAAATTTTGGTTTATGGAATGTGCCAGCAGCCCCGCTCTTGCCTGGCTTCTCGTCTGCTGGCTTGGTGCAGGGCCCAGAGTGATGCAACGTGTGGAGAAGCTCAGAGCCTCAGCACAACCGCTGTGTCAGGAGGGAGCTCAGACTCAGCAACTGCTCCTGAGCTCTTTTCACGGAGAGGTAGAGGTGATGGCTATTTGCAGAGGCTTGGACCATTAACTTCTGCAGGAAAACAACCCTGCTGCCTACCCTGCAGGATGGTGAGAGGCCCTTGCCTGGCTCTGTGTGAGATACTGGATTATTCCATTGGAAGCACATTTCATTTTGCACCAAAGACATCCTCAGGGGGCTCGCCTCCAACTAGACCCTCAGCTTTTTTAACCCCAGGGATGGGTTTTATGGAAGACAAAAAAAATTTTTTTTTTTTTTTTTTTTTTCAGATGTGGAGTGGGTTGGGATTTTGGAATGGCTCAGAGGAGTGGGCAGCCTAGATTTTCCACATGCACTGCTCTTCTGCCACGTAGCATAGCCCAGGCAGTGATGAAGCTCTAAACAGAGAGGAAGTTTGTGGCTGCTCACCTCCTGCTCTGTGCATGGCTCCTAACAGGGCAGGGACCAAGGCTTGAGAACCTCTGAATGACTACTGAGCCTGGCAGGTCTGGCCGACTGAGATCCTCAATAAAGCAGTCAGGGAGGTTGAGCTGGAGGCTGAAGCAGCGGGACGATGACCTTTGCAGTCTGAGCTCCTGAGAGCACCTTGAGGTGGGTGTTTAGTGAACTGACCTGCTGGGCTGGGGGTCATTATTCCCCACCCTTGTCCTCCCCATGTTACAGATCAGAGAAGTTAAGACTTGGTAAGATCGGGGGAACAGAACTCTAGGCCTCTTCCGTTGTATTCTCCATGCTCTGGACACACACATCTTTGCCTCAGCTGGAGCAAGATGATCATTTCTCTCTCCTCAGATACTAGTGTAGCAGGAACAGAGATGACGACTTCTCCCGAGACCCCAGGCCTGGCTGCAGCTGGCATCCCAGGGGCTCCCACAGTGCCCCACACTTCCAGCTTTAGTTGTGTTTGGCTCCATTTTCCCTGATGCAGCATTTCATTTTGAGCCATTTCAGCACGTTGATGGCCCCTTGCCTCATTTCTCATGGATGTGGCCACGTCTTCACTTCATGATTTTGGCCAAGGTCCTTCTGGACACCTGAGTTTTCCCTTCTGTACACGGGGATGCAGTTCAGGGTTGTCAAGAGCTCAGTGTTCCAGTCCTTACATGGATCCTAGAACTGTATGTGGCACATCCCAAGCAGGCAGAGGTGCCACTGTGATGACTCCTTGTGTTGCTCAGTCCCTGTTTCCACCAGGCTCCTTACTGACGAAGCTCTGCCACTCTCTCTGCAATGGGATGTGGGAACACTCGGGGAATCTGTAGGCCTGGATATGGGTTCCAATTGGCTAGGTTCACCTAAAGCTCATCATATTGGAGGCCAGAGCACTCCCTGGGGTTAGGCACGACTGGGGTTGAAGTCCTCTACTGTGGACTGGTCCTCTTTTTCATGTATCCAAGCCTCACAATGCCCTCCTGCCTTCAGAACTCCTGAGCTTTACTCCCTTCCCCTTCTCACTTTATCTCCTCCCGAGTTTGGGCTTGAGGGAAACAAAAGCCAGGTGTCCTGGCTTTGGCCTTTTAAAAACAAACCTACCCCGAGGCAGGGGTGCAGGGAGGCCTGGCTTCCTTTGTAGAGTGGAGAGCCAGCAAACCCTGAGATAAAAACGCAAATTAATATATCAGTAAATTATCCTGCCACGCTGACATGCTCTCTAATCAGGAAGACAGTGGAAAGCCGGGGAGTTTGCCAGGGAAGAATGCGGAGGAGGAGGCACAGGCAGACCTGCGGGAGGCTTCAAAGCCTGAACTTTTCCCCTGAGAGTTTACGGGTGTGCGGAACGTCAGCTCCCAGCATCACGGGACTGACAAGAGAAGCGAGGCTCAAGGGGAAGTGGAGAACTGGGAAGTGGAGGAAGGCGAAGAGGCAGGGACAGAAGGCAGGGAAGCGCTACGTGCGCTGAGGTAGCGCAGCCTGGACTGGGTGAGTTGGCACAACTTCCTAGGCTCTGGCTGCGCTTACTTTGAGTCCCGTTTTAAACACAAGAAAGCAGGACACACAGGCTGTGGAAGGCTGGAGGGCACACACTGAACCGCCTCACTTGCCTGCCTCCTCCAGCCAAGCCTGTGGTGACCGAATGGGCGGAACTTGGTGGGAGCGGGCTGAACAGAAGCCTGAGATCCCGTGTCACGATGACAGGAGATAAAGAAGATAGAAAAGAATGGGCCAGTGCACCTAGGCCCCGATAGGAACAAGGTTTTCAAGTGAAAGAATAAAGCCGTCACCTTAACAGTGAAGATGAGCTTGCGTAAATGTGGCTCCAGAGTCCCCCCCCCCCCAACCTTACGGCATCATCAGGCCCAAAGAATTATTGTCATGGTATAGACGCAGAAATTGAAGGCTACAGAAACGGGGCTACAGAGTTGAGTGTTTGGTTTTAAAGCAAACAGTGCTCTACTGGCTTGGAATCCGTTGCTGACAGGTTAATGGCCGGTCTCTGTCAAGAGAGCCCAAAGTCCCACCTGTAGGAGTTGGCCAGACATCAGGTACCTGTACTTGCGGCAGGCTGGGGGTTCATGTTAGAGAAGTGCATGTTGAAGATAAAGCGGTAGAGATTGCACAGATGGGAGGAAATGGAACGCCCAGGTCCCTCAGGTTAAGCGTGAGGCTTGGCTGAAGAAGGCAAGTGAGTGGGATTCAAGCCATGCAGTAAACATGCTGGAGGAAACAAGCAGCACAAATTGCAAACCTCTGACAGGAGAAGGAAACACAGGAAGCGCATAGCAGTGGAGTCCAGGGAAAGAATGCCTGGCTTGCAGTGCGGTGAGGAAAGACGTGGGGAAGGGAAGCAGGAAGTGAAGGTTGAAGGAAAGAGAACACACGGACCGCTGGGAAGGCGCCCTCAGAAGCTCGGTGTTGCCTGGGATTTGTACCAAACAAAGAGAATATGAAGCTTAGGGCAGGAAACATCTGTCTAAAGAAGGGTGTGGGAGAGATGGGAACCACACCTAGACCAGAAGATTTGGGCAGACTCATGAATATGGCGGTGATGAGAAAGGAAAACATCCGCAAGTTTTATTCAGAATTTAAAAAAAAAAAAAATGAAATGGGAAAAAGACTAGAGACCAATATTGTTTTTACCACTAGTTAGAATCTCAATACAAATTTTAAACCATTAACTATGATATCAGTATTTTCTAAACATACCTGGAAAAGAGACTATCGTTTTCCTTAGTGTGAATATTCCTACTTGCCGTGCTGGGGAGGGAACCCAGGGCCTCCCTTGTGAGAGGCAAGTTCACTCCCTGTGAGCTACCACCTCCATCCAGAGGCTTTGTTCCTCTTCTGCTTCATTTTAAAGGTAGTACCTTGTGGAACTATAACTTTGAGAACAGTTTGTCTATTGCTATCTTGGGGACTGTGTGAGCTTTCTGTTGCTGTGGCAAAATACCAAAGACTTAGAAGAGGAGAAATCGATTTGGGTTCATGTGACAGGGGGCTGAGGCCATGGTGGCTTGGCCCTGCTGCCCCGCAGAAGAACGTGGCATGAACTGGTGGCAGAGCAGGTCTGTCACATCATGGCAGCTAGGAGCAAGAGTGACTGGAAGGAGCTGGGCCCTAATATCCCCTTCATGAGCTTGCTGTCACTGTCTTATTATCTTAACTTCAGGACACTGGACTGTTTCTCGTAAAGGTTCCACCATCTTGCAGTAGTGCCACAGGCTGGCAGTAGGACTTCAACATGTGGACTTTTTAGGGACATTTTGGATCCTAACCATCACAGTGACATTAAGGTGAGCTCCTTTTACCCTTACATTCTACCTTCCTAAATTGTAGTATTCTGGATGTTGTCATGGTGGCTACTAATTTTTCTAATTCTTGATGTTCTTTCTGCGTCTGTTTTTGTCCTGCTCCTCTTAGGGATGGATGGTAAATCCCAGCTTCTTAGAACTTGGCTTAAGTAGCATAATGGTGTAAGTCTTGACTTTGGAAAATGTTTCATGAGTAAATGGATGCCTGGATGCTCTCTCCAAGCTGTTTTGACTGCTCTCAGGATTTTTTTCCCCTTACTCCTTGATCCTTAGATTCCATGCAGAAACGGAATTTTCCAGCTCATTGATCTCTGAATAACTGAAGCATGGTGGCTATTGCTACTAATAATATTGGTATTGGATAAAAGCAACAAAATAACTCTGAAGATAATACTCAGCAGAGGATTCTTAAAGAAACACTTAGCCTACAGATTGGCCTGCCTGTTTAGAGGACTTTCTCCAATTTTTATCATGAGCACACACACACACACACACACACACACACACACACACACACACGCTCATCTAACTTTGTAACAGTGGTGGTGAGCATGTTCTATGTCAAAAGATAGCAAGCCTTGGTATGAGAAATACATACAGTCTCTGTTGAGATTAGAATTCCTGGGATCACAGCAATGGTCAGAACATTCCTCTTCTTTTTGAGTAGGTTCCAAAGTGTTGAGGAATTTACACTACTTCCTACAGTGTGTTTGGTAGGAGAATTTCACTGGGAATCTTTTTACAATAAATTTAAATAGAGAAGGAGGAGTGAGTTCTTCCTAGGGGATCCAACTCTACCACAGAACATAATTCTTTCATTATGATTATTACTATTATTATTTTTCATTTATGTATTTAGTACAGGGAATCACTATGCAGCTCAGACTCATAATGATACTCCTGTTTTCAGCCTTCCCAACTCTGGGATTACAGATGTGCACCACCATGCCTGGGCTCAGTGTGTGCCAGGAAATCTGCTTTGGCATGACTTCAGAACTGGGGATTGAACCCCTGCTCCTTGAGCTTGTCAAAGCTTGCCAAAGCAGGTGCTTAGTCTACTGATCTACCTCACTGTCCCACAGAAAGTAATTCTCTCACTACTCCTCAAGACATCCAAAGATGTTGCTTTTCATGAGCCTAAGGTAGAACACTTCAGGATCTACTCACTTACATCCCAAGAAGATAAAGCTAACATGAAAATGGCCAAGCTAAAGAAAATAATGGTCACTCTGTACTGTACTTAGAGCGGCTCATGCTACTTTGCTCTTCTCTACTTTATGAAGACTTTTTAAAATTTTTAAAATAATAAGAGTAGGCTCACTTTTTCAAAAAAATTTCTATGAGCAAAGTGACATAAACAGCACATACGTATGGAACACTGTCTAGTAAGTTCTGAGGTTGATATATATCTGGGAATAAAAAACACTGATTTCAAGATAGTAAACAGAGAAGATTTATTTATTTTTATTTTGTGGCTGGCTGGCTTAGCCTGCCCTGGGGTGGGGGAGGGATTGGTGCAGCATGTGGTGTCGGAGATGAACCATGGTCACTGAGCCTGCCTAAGCAGATATTTTAGGTCACTGAGCTATCTCGCCAGCCCTAGAAAGTTTAAGGAATGAATGTTCTTATGAGAAGAAAATTTAGGCACAGGACTTGCAAAAACTAGGTAGCAGACATTCATGCAACCCCCGGCTACTTCTCAAAATGATCGCATTCTCCTCTTGCAGTGTCGCATGTCTTGCCATCTGCCTATTTCTCTGTCCAACCATCCAGCCACCTTGACTTTCCACAGCACTTCAAATTTTACGTGTTGATGTCCGTAAGCATTTCAGCATGCTGATCACTAACTGCAGTACACAGTCTTCTGAGGCCAATATAGTACAGCATCCGAACTACATGTGTGAACTTTGGGACATGCATACAGCTCCATACCTCGAGCAAATGTCCAGATCTAGGATGGTTGAATGATCAAACGGATTCCTTCACACCCACTCCAACCAATTCCTGTTCCATTTTCCCAAAGAAAAACATTGTTCTGGCATTTTCCACCATAGATTCATCTTTGCTCTTTTAAAATTTCCTAATCGTACAAGCACCCAGTAAGAATAATTTGTGCAGGTCTTTTTTTTTTTTTTTTTTTTCCCCTCAGCTTAATGATTTGGAGATGTATTATGTTATTTATTTATTTAATTAATTTTACTATCACTACGACAGGAACTGGGAATGTAGCTCAGTGGGGAGGCTCTGCCTGGCAAGTGTGAGAGCCTGAGCTTGATGCTCAGTACTAAGAATAGAGAAGGAAAGAAAATAATGCCTCTACTACATTTGCTCTTTTTCACTGCTGAGTTTTATTCCATAACAGGAACTTAACACTGAGCACTACTGTCAGGAGGGACAGGGTATGTGTTGCTATGGAAATGTCATGTAAAAGCTTTTAGGATGATGAGATAAGAGGAGGGAAGGGTTGAAATATTTTTTACCACCACAACAACAACTGCAACAACAACAACCAAATTTAAAAAAAAAAAAAAAAAAAAAACAAATTTGGGAAATGATAAGAGAATTCCCTCCAGTTACTTAGAAGAGCAGAGTTCAACAAATATTACCTGTAGTGAGCGAGAGATACATTAGCCTTCTCTGGGCTATATAGCCATTGTTGCAACTACCTTAATTCTGACCTTGAAGTGGAAGGAAAGCAATCTCAGGATATATGTAAATAAAGTATCACTGTGCTCCAATAAAACCTCATTTATGGACAGTGCAATCGGAATTCTATGCGATTTTTGTATGTCACAAGACATTCTCTGCTCTTAGTTTTATTTATTTATTTATTTATTTATTTTGGCCATTTGAAAATCTGATTGATATTCATTCTTAGACTCAGCTACAGAGCCAAGGCTTGCTGTAGATATAGACTATCAAACTGGAGATGGAGTAATTATTGTTCTCCTGCAGGCCACGTGAAGACCCAGGGAGGCAGCTTCTGCCTAGAAAACTGAAGATCTAGCTATTGGTTAGTGCTCCAGTGGATTTTAGCTCCCTGCCCATAGGTTTCTCATAACCCCACTGGTGTATGGTAGGTGAAAGGGCAGGTTCTGGGCCAGGTCTATGCAGCTTAGCTCCTCAGGTCCCCTTTGCTAACTCTTTGACCTTAGCCAAGTTGTTGAAACACTTTCTGTTTCCATTAGTTCATCCATAGGATAATACTAGAACCTACTGCCTAGGGCATTTCCACAGGCATTGCATAGGGTCATATGGAAGAACTTCATGAAAACAAAGTACATGCACAACTGGTGTTCAGGAAACTTCAAAGTGTCCAGCACATGGTAGATATAGAAGGAGTATCTGTTATAATCATCACTGTTGTTATTATTGTTCTTACTACTGGGAAGCCAGAGAAGGGTAGATGTAAGCTTTCTATCACCATGACAACATACCTGAGAAGACCAACTTATGTGGAGGAAAGATTTCCTCCCTTTTTTCATGGATTCAGAAGTTTTCTGTGTGGTCAACAGGTCATGTTGCTTTGAGCCTGGGATGAGGCACAAACTAGCAGTAGGAGAACACTGTGGATGCTGGGTTCATGGTGACAAGAAGAAAAGAAACAGAAAGCAGTAAGGTCCTCTCTCCTTCTCTCTCACACCCCGTATGAGCTAACTCCTTTCATGAGGCTGTGTATCCCAAAGGCATCACAGTTTCCCAATAGGAGCCCAGGCTGGTTACCAAGGCTGCCACACATGGCCTCTTGGATCACTTCAGCTTCCAAATGTTGGCAGTATTGTATGGCAATTCTCTCGAAGCAATTCCTGGTTTGCAGGGGCAAGTCTCACAAACAGGCTTCATATTTTAGCAATCAACATTCTCTTCAATTGAATGCTCAGAGTTTTACCCCAGAGATTCATAGTTGCTGAAATCTAGAAAAAAAAAATAGCATATTTCTACTCATTACTACTAGCAGAGCCTGCATAATAAGATATTTCACTTCTACTTTATCTCTGTGATCTTGGATCTAAAACATACCTTTCCCAGTACCAAATTGTAATACTACTTTATTTTTTCTCTGTATAGAAGAAAGTGAAAGGTCTTTTCTCTGAAAGTGAAAATGTATTCAATGATAAGCATTGAACATGGTCATGATTATTCCTGTTGTGTGTTCAGGCATTACACAGCGCTGTATAACTGGGCAGTGATGGGAGTGTGGTATGCAGTTGTGTCTGGGAGTCAGACGACGTTGTGGGGCTGGCACTTGCTGAGCCCTGGGGAGAGAGGGACAAATGAAGAGTTCCCTTTTGCACCTCTGCACCCTGCCACACCCTAGCTCCTGCACTATAATGTGTTTGTTTATTAGATCTCTCATATAGGCATACCCAAACCTGTTTATCATTACTGATTTTTTTTTCCCAGGTACCAAATTTCTTTATTTGAAGGAATTAAAGAACTTAAGTAGATGTTCTGGTACAGTTTATAGAAAAGGTTAAGGTAGCCCCAACATGCATATGCTGTCTTGGTGACATTAGCTCTCATTGTCACTGTCCCCCAGGGTATGCTTGTCAAAGAGGTACTCTGCCATGCCAGACTCAGGGGCTCCCATCTTGCACAGGTTGGTCACGTGGTCACCCAGCTCTTTGATGGCCTTTACCTGCTCGTCCAGGTAGTGAGTCTCGATGAAGTCACACAGATGGGGGTCGTTCTTATCAGTGGCCAGCTTGTGCAGCTCCAGGAGGGACTGGTTCACGCTCTTCTCCAAATGCAGCGCGCACTCCATTGCATTCAGCCCGTTCTCCCAGTCATCACGGTCTGGTTTCTCGATATCCTGAAGGAAGATCCGGCCGCCGCGCTGGTTCTGCAGCTTCATCAGCTTCTCGGCGTGTTCTCTCTCCTCATGAGATTGGTGAAGAAAGTATTTGGCGAAGTTCTTCAAAGCCACATTGTCGCGGTCAAAGTAGTAAGACATGGACAGGTAGACGTAGGAGGCGTAGAGCTCCAGGTTGATCTGGCGGTTGATGGCAGCCTCGGCGTCCTGATGGTAGGTAGGTCTGGCGTACCTGTAAGGGCGAGGAGGTCATTATGGCGGCGGCTGGCGAAGCTTGGTTGGGCTGCTGCGGCGGTGCGGGCAGCGGCGAGGGCGGGCGAGGGCCGGGCTCCGTTCAAGCACTGTTGAAGCAGGAGACCCCGACGACACTTGGCGGACCACTGATTTTTTTTTTTTTTTTTTTTTTTTTTTTTTTTTTTTTTTTTTTTTTTTTTTTTTTTTTTTTTTTTTTTTTTTTTTTTTTTTTTTTTTTTTTTTTTTTTTTTTTTTTTTTTTTTTTTTTTTTTTTTTTTTTGTCATCTTCCCTTTCTTTGTTAGCTAGGTAGAATGATGACTATGGTGCCTTGGACAATATAAAGTCACAAAGTAGCACTACAAGAGACCCATAGGAATATTTAGGGCAAGATTTTCATTTTCCACACCCGGAAGGCAATGTGCACATAGGACAGAGCTTCTTGCTTCCTCTAGCCCGGTGTCCCTTTATTAATAGAGTCATTCCTTATGTGTTAGCAGGACCTGATGGAGGGACATGTGGACAGGGAGACGGCCAGGTGGACCTGGGCTTCACATGCCTAATACAGAAACTTTGGGCATTATTCCCTAATGAAAGTGTGCAATAACTGGAATAATACTCTATTTTGTCACAAATTCTCATATAACATTAGTGAACATCAATTATTAAAACTGAATCCATTTTTACAAACGCTGTTTGGAGATGTCTTTGTGTTTTTATATTGGAATTTCCAAATGGGACAGGAGTCTTGGCCTTTGTATAATTTGCAGAAGCCCTGCTGATAAGAAGGTGAAACCACAGTTCTTAAAAGGCTGTATCAGCAGTAGAGATCCATATGAACAGACAACTCCAAGAAAAAGAACAGGTAAGGGCACAGAGAAATATTCAGAGAGACCTTGATTGACATTAAATAGTATTTTTTTTTTTTAAATGTCAACATGAAAGTGAAGAAAGAATAAAAGAAAGGAAGAGTTCTTTTTGGCTGGCTGGGGGTGCTGGGGTGGGCATCAGCAGTTCACACGAAGTTAAGGGAGAAGGCAAATACTCTGATCCTTGGTGAGGGGAGGCGGCCAGCCTTTTGCCAAAAATAGAAGGGGAGGCCTACTTCCATTGACGAAGACTTGCCAAAGGTCTCACGTGTTTTTAAGTGAAAAGAGGGCTTGAGTTGACTCCATTTTCCAGTTTGACCCAAAGACAGGAGGTTCAGAGCTGAACGCGAACAGCGCTGGGAGCTGCTCACTTCCAGGCACAGAGATTCCTCCTAATCGACGCGCTCAATGTTTGGATCTCCTGAGTGTGGTTGGAATGTAAATACGTCCTCTGTACAGGCTACGTGGCTCTTAGCGCAGGACGCACAGTGACGTGACGTGCTCATGTCCATCCTCGCCTCCTTGTAAGGCAGTATTAGTACTGTCCAGGGAGGTTGAGAGTTACTTCAGCCTTTTGTGTCAGATACCTCTGCTGGAGCCCGACTCATTTTATTTTATTATTATTATTATTTTTTAATGCTTACATCTTAATTATTTATGTAGAACATTGGTCCAGTAACACAAAAATAGAGAACAGCATCTGAAAATGTATTGCATGCAGTGTTCAGAGATCAAAGGGTTAACCATGCTCTTCATTGTCTTCTGCAAGCAAGTTCTTGTTCCTCGAAGTCCCGAAGTCCCGCTGTCCCCTAGCTACTGCATGAAGAGAATGCTGAAGGCCATCACCACGCAGCACACTGCCACATAAGGGCTCTTTCATTCACCAATTCTGGCGCACTTCCAAAATATTCCCAGTAGTCCGGTTTTGTTTTTGTCTAGGATGCTGGGTGTCAGGGAGCGGATATAAGTGCAGGTACATATAAGCAGCAAGATTACAGTCAATAGGCTCTGAAAATTGGAAATGGCAGACATAGTGAGGCCAGCGCTGGCCCAGCCACATCACCCTTCCCCGACTCATTTTAAAAAGTTCCTTTTGAGGAAAACAAGCTCTAAGGTGAAGCAATGAAACTTATCTATTGCAGAAGAGGATCCGAGATGGCACATGTGCCTCAGAGGGGTTCTGGGCAGAGTCACAGAGGGGGCTGATTTAGGGATCAGCCGTCAAGACGTCTGGCTGTCCTTTTGGAACCCTGCTCCTGAGCTGTCTTCAAAGCACTGTATCTATATAAATATCTATATATAACATCTCGACATATCTATATAATACCTATATAATATCTTTATCTAATATCTATAACGATATCATATATAAATATCTTATATATACTTAAAATATCTTAATATATATTTAAAAAAAAGATTTAAAAAAAAAAACTTTATATTATGGACAGCTCAGCCTGCCCTGTGGGTGGGATAGGCATAGCAGGTGGTGCTGAGGATCGAACCAACCGTGGTCCCTGTGGTTGCCTAAGCTTGCCTAAGCAGGTGCTTTAGACCACTGAGCTATCTCGCCTGCATCTATACATATCTTTTAAAAAATCATTTATTTATTTATTTATTTATTTATTTATTTATTTATTTATTTATTTGGCAGATGGTGTTGTTACACAGCTAGGATTTATCTCAGCCTCCCAAGCACTGGGATTACAAGCGTGCGCTACCAGCTCCATTTCCGCAGAGCTATCTCCCCACCCCCTACATACATATCTTAAAATGTCTTATATGTAGATATTATATATAAACATCTATAAAATATCTATTTAATATCTAATACCTAATATCTATCTAATACAGATTCTAAGATTTATATAGATATTACATATAAATACCTTATATATCTTAAAATATCTTAATGTATACATATCTTAATATATGTATCTTATATCATAAAAATAGTCTAAGGACAAGGAAAACTTTCTTTTCTTATTCAGGGGTCATGTGTTTAAATGCCCGGTATTATCACAAGAAGGCTGGACTCCATGCCTGGCATGAAGACGACCTTCGAGGTGGAATGACCCGGCAGCCCCCCCCCCCCCCCCCCCCCCCCCCCCCCCCCCCCCCCCCCCCCCCCCCCCCGAGAGTCCCGGGCCAGCTGATGAAGTGGCCGAGCCTGTTTTCCACCGTTGAAGATAGAGAGCTTCGAAGTTGCAGCAGAAGTATTTGTTTAGAGTGGAGAGGATCAAGACTTTCTGGTATTTACAGCGGAACAACAACAACAACCCAGCCTATCTTTCAGGGAAGGAATGCGTGGCTCAATTGGCTCTGCTCCTCCTTAGAAGCTGAACTCAGAGGCTGCATTTTTTCCTCGCTCGGAAGCAAGTGGGAACTTGAAAAGTTATGTAGCTCGTGGTGGAGACAGAGCAGTGAACTTTGCCCACTCTGCAGCCAGCTCTGAAATCTGAAACTTCAAAAGTACTGGGGACTGGGGCGTCCTGGTCCCCCCATCCACCCACGCACCATCTAATCCTTTGCAAACTCCCTTGGCCTGGGCGGAGAGAAGTCTCACAGCTGGGGGGTGGGCTGGGGAGGGTGCGGAAGGTGCGTGTGGGAGAAACAACCAAACAACAATCAGACAAGCTGTCCCCTAGGTGTTTCTGATGTCATTCAAGAAAGAAGTGCTAAACACAAAAAATAAAACATAAAACCGTACTTGGCGATTCTTATATTCAGTTAGTTTTACACTTCTGTAGAATCTGCACGAAGATTTACTTTACATTTGTTTTAAAGCCGGCCTCGTGAGTTTTTGAGGTTGGCCCGTGCAGGGATTATCACGGGTTGGGAAGGTTTATTTCCCTTACCTTGTTGGAGAGGGAGGAGACTTCATTAAAAGCCTTCCATTTAGCCTTTCAGCGTGAATCTTTTCACACAAGCAAGTTACTTAGTAACTTGAGCTGTGCTCGTTCCTGAAATTCTTTCACATAATTGAAGATTAATTTGATTCCCCAGATTGTTGAAGGCGGTTGACAGTGGGGGGCTGGGGTGGGTGGAAATAGATTATTCAAATCACAAAGAAGTAGGTGTGCCCTAAGTGACTGTTCCATTACTGCGCAGAAATGTTTGCCGTCGTCGGTATTCATCAGACCGGCTGCTGCGGATCGTGTGGGGTGGGAGGAGAGCGCCCTGCCGGCGATCGGAAAGCAGGTGAACCCCAGGGAAACTTAAATATTTTGTAAAGAGAGTTGTACGCACTAATGGCTACTCCAGAATCCATTAACGCTGAAACAAGCCGACTCAAGGGCTCTGGCTTTCTCAAATGTCTAATGTAAACAATATGAAAGTCAATAGTGGAGGACATTCCAAGATAGTATTAACACGATTGATTTATTGATGGCTGCACAATGGGAGGTTATCTTTTGTTAATTGACTCAGTAAATAAGCTCCAGGCGTCAGTGCAAGGGGCGGAGGGAAGAGGTGAGGTACCTGGATTATAATTTGCTCAACTCCCACCCAGCCTGTTGTGGCAAATTCCAGGTCTTTTTCCCTGCAAACTTCGCAGTTTAGCAATATGAATTCTGCCCGGAAGTTGGCATTCCTCCAGGAAGGGAAGATTCGAAAAACGTGGCGTATTCCTGTCAAATTTCTGTTGACAAATGTTTGCTTCAGGAAGAAAACATAGCTATTGGAGCAGAGAGAGAGACAGAGAGCAAGAGAGAGAGATGGAGAGACACACATAAAGAGACAGAAAGACAGAGACATAGACAGAAAGAGACAGAGAGACAGAGACAGAGAGACAGAGAGACAGAGACAGAGGCAGAGAGAGATAGAGAGACAGAGAGACAGAGACATACAGAGACAGAGAGAGAGAGGACAGCAGCTTGTCACTTGTCTTATTTACAAATCTAGAAATAGAGAAGACCCTTCTTCTTGGCTTGGATGATACCTGAGGCTTCTGGAAAGTGAATATTTGAACTGTGAAGGAGTATTGTTTGCCTTGACTATTCTTTATACCACCTTCTTCATGGTTGGATAGCTCCTCAGGGAGTAAATGGAAGAGAAAGCTACTTTTTAATTAAAAAAGAAACATTAATTTATTTATTTGGTACCAGGCTTTGCCAAGCAGCTCAGACTCACAGTGATCCTCCTGTCTCAGCCTTCCCAGTTCTGGGATTCCAGGCATGCGCCACCTGGTTTCCGTGGCCAGCTCTGTATGAGGCCAGCATGGAATGTGGTGCTGGGGATCCAAACTAGGTCTCTGTGTTTGCCAGGTGGATGCTTAGACCACTGAGCTGTCTCCCCAACCCAAAGACTACTTTGTTAAGGCTCTGGGAAATTCTTAGTACATCAGCCTGCAGTGGGACCTTGGGATAGATATTCAGCTTTATGAGTTGTTTTAGATCTGGACCTTCTCACTTTCAACACAAACTTGAAACATGAAAATGTCTCAGTCAGAAATGGTGGCAAAGGGTGAAACCAGTCCCGGAACTACTCTAGCCTGAGACAGGCGGGTGGCAAGTTTGAGCCCAGCTGGGGCAGTTTAGCAAAAGCTTGCCTTAAAAAAAAAAAAAAAAAACCAAACAACCAAACAAAAAAACCCCAAAACTTTCAAAGAATAATAATGAATCAAGGAGCTGGGCGTGTAGCTCGGCAGCAAGGGCCTGCATGCAGCCCACTGTACCACCAGCAAGCAAATAAATGCATAGAAGTAAAACACCAGCTGCCGTGCTCATCCCTGTCAGCTTCCACAACCGTGAGGGACCTCAGCTTTTCTTCTCAGGCTGGTCTTCTCTGGCTCCCCAGGGCTGTGCTTTTTCCATTTCACGGTGCTCCTTGCTCTGCCTTGTCTTTTTCCTCCTTCCCCTTCTTCCAGCTCCGGGGAAGGAGGGCAGCGGTGGGGTCCGCTCGCAGTGACTTGACTTTTTGGGGGTTGCGGGTGGGAGGGGTTCGAACTCACGACCTTGCACTTGCCAGGCAGGCGCTTGTGCCACAGAGCTATTTCCCCAGCTTCGGCAGTGACTTCAGATGTGCGCTGTTATGTGTGTTCGCCCAACGTCTCCAGCTCTCCCTGCCGTGAACCTGTTCCGGTCTCGCACCCTGACTTCTGGCGCAGACGCCTCCAGCCTCCTGAGCCCAGGGGCTTGGCCGGCAAACCGGAGTCCCTGTACGTTTCTACTTCCTGCAAGCGCACATTCCCTAAATTTCCCAATCCTACCACGGATTCTGCTGCTTCCTTCTCTTGTTCAAATGTTCTGAGCTGTGCCCCCCAAACGGGCAAAACTGGCTGGGGAATTGGCACCTGGTGGGGAAGCAAAGCATTGAACCAAGCTAGATCACATTGTTTTTAGGGCCCAATCATGACAACAACTAGGGTGTGTGTGTGTGTGTGTGTGTGTGTGTGTGTGTGTGTGTATGTGTGTGTGTGACATGGCCAAAGGCCACAGGAGAACGCTTTATTGCTGGGGTGGCTCAGGCACTCTTGGTGCGCCTGGTCAGCTTCCTCTTTACCATCACAGGCTTCTGGCTGAGCAGGATGGCACTGGCTCTGCGGAAGGCAGCCATGTGCAGGTCTGGGAGGCTGCTGCTGCTGCTGAGGGTGGCACGTGCATTCTTGTCGATGGCAGTGCGCACATAGGAGGTGGCTGGCTTCCGCTATCCGGATCTCTGCTTCATGACCACCATGACTCCCTGGCCATCGGCTCCCGGCTCCACGCCTACGGTCTTGCACTGAGTCAGACCACGGGAGCCAAAAGAGTGGTGGGCCTTTAGGTTACTGGGCTCCGAGCTGTACGTCTGCTTATTCTGATAGATCAGGAAGCTGGAGCAGTTCTGTGCTGCCATCCCCTGCAGATGGGCAGACATGGTGGGGACTCAGCTCTCTGATGAGGCTGGAGACAGAAAGAGAGCTAGTTGTTGTCGTCGTCGTTGTTTTTCAGAATCCAATGTAAATTATTCTTTTTAAAATTCACTCCCATTTATTTTTCCTGTATACTCTTTGACGAGGCCCCAAATAGCCTCCGTTCACCACAAGATGTATATAGTTCCCAAATTAAGATGGCTCATCCTACAGTTACCCGACTTCATAGTGGTAAGAGGGCCACAGTTTGGTAGCAAGTATGCTTTAAATTTTAAACACGGTCGTCTCTGGGCTAAGGACCCCCACAACCACCGTGCTTGCTCTTACTTATTTGAGTTGTTCTTGGGGACTTTCCAGGGAGATATATCTCTACCCCCTTTTCCTTTTTTATGTTTTTGAATGGAGGAGCCACTAAATTACAAATTTGCTCAGGCTGGTCTAGAACTCCTGATTGTTCTGCCTCAGCCTTTCAGCATACATCACCACATCTGACTTTGCTCGTCTTTTAAAGTGGAATTGTTAGAGAGCTTGGGATATGGCTCAGCAGCATAGGACCTATCTGGCAAGGGTGAAGTCATGAGTTCATTTCCCGGTACTGAAAAAAAAAAAAAAAGTTGAATTTTTAGCAGAGTTTTGAGCATGTTTGAAATGCTACCCTACTGGCGGTGCTATAGTACTTTGGTTGTGCGTGATTTTCTCAGCCAAGCTGGTCGTTTCCTTGCTACCTGGACACTTGTGGGATCCTTAGGAGCGGGTTCGTGGTTGGAAGATGGGAGCTAAATCTTCCTTTTCTGTGTTCACCCCTCAGTGTCCCACACACAGTAGGCCCACAGACTGCTGTCATTGTTTCACTGTTTATTTCTTCCTCAGAGCTGCAGGACTTTTTCTTTCCTTTTTGATTTCACATTGGTGCTGAGCACTTTGCAGCAGGCCTGGCCCCCCTAGCTCCCTCGCTGTGGGCACCCATTCAATAACGGCCCTTACTTTAAACAGCTCTTCAGGAAGGCAGCAACCCCTTCATCCTGGATCCATGCGACACACTCTGAATCAGCTCAGCTTTATGCACCTCCGTAGCGTCTTACTCTGCCTGGGAATTCGCTCCACGGGAGTTCCGCTGGGCACAGAGCTGCTTGCAACTTGAGCTGCGGAGTCCAGAGCTGGGGGCCACTTTTCAGAAGCATGTGGTCAGTGGGGGAACAAAGACGGTCCTGTGTCCTCTTCTCAATAACAATGAAGACGTCGGATTAATAGAACCTTTCAATTCTTGAATGGTGCTTGCAGTATGGTTTATGTTTGCTTGATTGCAAAGGAATACTTTTGAACCCTGAAGGTCGCCCAAGAAAGAAGAGAGATGGCTTAGCAGTGGTGTGCGCTGGTAGACTTCTGCAGAGTGGCAAGTGTCCTCTGCTGTGTGTTTCTGGCTTTGGAGACTCTTGGCATGGGTGTACACTGTGATTTACTGCAGACAGGCATTCCCTGGGCAAGGAGTCCCCTGCATCAGAGGGACATGCCACCTGGAAGAGCAGAGGACACTGGGGGTGGGGTGGGGGAAGAAGGCTTCTCAGTTCCCACTCTAGCATTCACTTAATGAGTGTAATGTTCTTGCTAATGGGATTTAACCACAATACCTGTCCCTAACCTTGTCACCAAAAAGGTAGTCTACATGGCCCTCTTTTCAATGCTGTCTGCATGGAAACTGTGCCCAACTCTGTTCTCCCAATTTTCTACGTGGTAATCCTAGAATTATCTTGGCTCAGAAATAAATGAAGAACTCGTGTACAGGAGTCAAATTTCCCTACAGGGGTTGTAACTGAAACAACGATTAAGTGCCAGTGTACAAAACCTTTCAAGCAATGGACAGCATGTCAATTGCAGAACATTCTATCGCAGAAGGGCCCTTGGAACTTCTCTTTTATATAGCTGGAGATCAGATTTTGGTAGAGAATTAAAAGCAAGGCAATTTAGTTCCTTTAAAGGGTTGCTGGTTGGGAAGGACGGGGCTATATTTAGCTCCGTTGCTGTCTGTCCAGGAAGCTAAAACAGCTAGGCAATTAAATAGTAAATGGGGTGTGTGTGTTGGGGGTGGGTGTGCAGGAGTAGGGCAGGGAGCAGAGGAGATAAAGTAGGCCTCAGAAAAGAGGTAAGAATTCTGTGAACAGTTGCACCACGTCTTGCAGATGAAGCTGCCCACTGGAGGCCCACCTGTTGTACAGCACATGTGTTTATTTTGATGAGGGGCAGACAAAAGAGAACGACTTCATAGTGGTGATAAACTATTTGCCCTTTATTAAATATCTACTGTATACCAAGCACAGTGTTTCACTTTCTGTGTGTCACTGGGTGTTGACATCAGTGCTCTTAGAAGCGGATACAGACATTTTTGTCCAACCTGAGAGGTTGCTGAACTGGAATAGAATTTAGTTTTCTTTCTTTTTTTATTATTGGCTTGGTACAGAGTCTCGCTACACAGCTCAGACACGCAGAGGTGCTCCTGTGTCAGCCTCTCCAGTTTTGGGAGTACAGGAGTTCATGCCCAGTTTTAGTAGCTGGCTTGATGTAGGGCTGGCATGGCATGTGGTATTGGGGTTCAATCGCAGGTCCTTGAGCTGGCCAGGCAGGCACTTAGACCACTGAGCTATCTCCCTGGCTCTAGAGTCTAGTTTTCTTCGCAACTCCGCTGTTAGTTTTTCTGTTGCCTGCCCCTCCCCCCCCACCATGGCGCCT
Source organism: Myocastor coypus (assembly GCA_004027025.1). NCBI lineage: Eukaryota > Metazoa > Chordata > Mammalia > Rodentia > Myocastoridae > Myocastor > Myocastor coypus. The sequence continues at coordinate 84,072 of PVJA010004345.1, forward strand.
GCGCACTGACCTGGTGGGGTCTTGACTGTGTGTTAGGGCACGTGGACGTTCTTGGAGGAAGCCAGGGGACACAGAAAGGCACTCACACGTATACTCTTGCCCACACAGGCTCAGTCCAACACACTGAAATCCACATTTTATGTGTGTTGGAATCTTTACAAAAGAAGTAATGAGGGATTCTCACCTACACTTTTCTTTCTGGATTTCCTGGAACTGTAATTTATACTTTTTTTTTTTTAAAGTCTCCTTATTACAAACCCTGGAGAATTTGTTATTTGCTCATGGTCTAGATAAGCCATGGTGAGTGTGGAGCAGAGGTCAGCAAGATAGATGTGTGTCAGGAAAAAAGAAAGCAAGAAAGCAGTGAGATGGAAGCAAGGGTGATCATTTCTGCCCCATGTTGTGTGGCAAACCCGAGCTGTTTCCAACTTGGCATTTCTGAATTTAAACCACGGCTAAACCAAATAGATCACAAGCAGTGATTCTAAAAGCAAACCGTGGATTTGTAGGAAGGTAAACTACACAAGCTCACCAAAACATAAAATTTATATTCTCAGAGTGGAATTGAAAAAGTCCAGGTATTTTAATACGAGACACATTTCTCTTGTAAGGCCTTTTTCTCTGGAGATAGGTAGAAGGAATACCATTCTTTTTGAAGGAATACCATTTTTACTAATGAAAAGCCAACCAACAAATCTATATTTCTTTGTGAGATATATTTCTTTGAACAGTGCAGCTGGTAGTGTAATGTCCCTTTCTTTCTTTCTTTCTTTCTTTCTTTCTTTCTTTCTTTCTTTCTTTCTTCCTTCCTTCCTTCCTTCCTTCCTTTCTGTCTTTCTTTTCTTCTTTCCTTCCTTCCTTCCTTTTTTTGTACAGAGTCTCACTACTGACTCATGGCGATCCTCCTGCTTGTACTTCCCAAATGCTGGGATTACAGGCATGGACCACCATGCCCAGACTCCATCGCCGGCTCAGCATGCTGGAGAGTGGTGCCGGTGTGGCAGGTGGGGCCAGGAACCGAACCCTGGCCCCTGTGCTCCCCTAAGCAAGGGCTTTATCTAATGGGCTATACTGCTGGCCCGGTAGTATGATGTCTTATAGGAGGCAGAGAATCAACAATTGTTTGCAGGAAGTCAAATTTAGAAATAAATGCTTAGATTGGAGGGCCTATCAGGGGTTTTCTCCAGGCAGACAAAGGCAGATTTTCAGTGTCATGAAATGTCTTGGGATAAGATCATCTCCCAGGGCCTGCTGGGCTTCAGTGTCCCATGACTCAGCAGCAGGAAACTTCTTTCATATCTATCTCCATTCCTGGAAGGATAAGGGTACAGTGGTTAAGAATGCATGCCACAGCTGTGGCGCTCAGATGTGTCTGCAGGTATGCAGCTGTGTACACCCTCTTGCCTTCCAGATCAAAGGGAGAGAATCTTAGATCTGCTCCAATTTAAGGCAAAGAGGAGAATGAAGGTCTAGCATGGACACAGTGGCAAGTGCAACAACTCAAAGCTTGTTAGTGAGACCCCGGAAGCAATTCTCCAGGGATGCTCCCACAGCTGGTTACCTAGGATCATTTAATTACAGGCCATTCATGATTACCTGTGAAGGGGAGAGACAGAGAGGAAAATTCAAACAACGGAGGTTGCAAAATCCTATAAATTGGTTTGGGAGTGTTCTGAGTGATTTTCCCCTCTCAGAAATTTGCCTCCCTAATTATGTTTTGCTTAGTCCAATATTAAAAATTAGTTGGTTTCCCCAGAGAAGCGCTGAAGTGAAACTGCAGAGGGAATTCATTTCAGGAGTGTGCCAGTTGGAATGCAGCCGACGAAATATATTGTAGCCTTGACGTACCCACAGCTCCCAAAGATATTTTATTCTTAAAGAAAGCATCAGCTAGAGCCCCTTACCAGTCTTCCTATTTTGCCAGAAAGGCTAAAACAAATAGTTTTGGCCATTATATAGGTGAGGTTCTTTTTACTTAGATTGGTGTAGTTTTATGTGGAGTGCTTTACCTTTTCTTCTTTCCCTTTCTTGACAGCCTTGGCTAATAGTCAACTGTCTCTTGGACTTGAGGGCTTTAAAAGAGTCAGCCATCTTGGTAAAATAAATGCAACCAGTGTTTAGGCAGGGGCCCACTGGGTAGCACTGAAGCAATGGATTGCATGACACTGAAGATGTAACTTAGGAACCTGGAATTCTTAGGCTCCAGTTTTTTTTTTTTTTTTTTGGTGTGTGTGTGTATGTGGGGTTCCCCCACTTTGGAAACTTTGCTCCCCCTTCCTTCTTTCCTTTCTTCCTCTCTGTCTCCTTTTTAAATATTTTGCCTTGCACATATTTGAAATTATTCATATTGCACTATTGCTTTGACATCTATAACCTCAGTAGACACATGTGCCTTCCGCTCAGACCCCTGATACAAGTGCAAACCCAACACCCATTTATACACTGAACTCAGAGAAAATTGCAAAGCCCAGAGGAGCAACTTGCCTTGATGTGATGTGTGACAGTTGGCTGACACTCAATGCCAGCTTGTGGCAGTAGCAGCATACCAGCAGGTGGGCTGGCTCGTGACGCTCCAGGTTTAGTAGAATTTTCTGAGTTCGGGATGTATGACATCATTCTCCCATTTTACTTAATCCTCCACAAAGCTTTGGTCCATATAAATGTGCTGATGTATATCGTGTAGCCTCCCCTTGGGAGGAATCCATAACTCAGACGCTGAGTGACAGTCAGGTATTGTGGGGCTTGGTGAATACTTCAGTTTTGTGGAACATTTTAAATAGAAAGTTAAAATATATTGAAAGCAAAATTAATGGGGCTCCTCTCAGGTTCTTTGATCAAAATCTATGCATAGAAGTGCTGAGGATCAGGAATTATTAGCTTTGTACTAAATCCAACTCGTTCACATATCAAGCATTTCTCTATTCTTATTTCTAATAAAAATATCTGACCTGGAAGCAATGAAGCATTGACTTTTTTTTTTTTTTTTTTTTTTTTTTTTTTT